>CAUYRH010002691.1:0-23244 GCA_963574655.1 Perodicticus potto
TAGTAACAGCTACTGAGTTCCCTTCCCAGGTTAGGAATATATTTTTGAGTCTCTCAAAGTTTTCTATACAGTACCTCAAATTTTAGAGGAAACTTGTTTTTCCCTTAACTTGGCCTTTGTAGCAGTCAAAATAATAGTTTCCTCATCATCTTTCCTGTAATTAGTGATGCCTTTAAATAGATTTTCATCGTGAGTTTCATGGTCTTTTTATTTTCCCCAATACTGTGCCTCCACTTTCAAACTTCTTCATCACAGATGAATTGGGAACACTTTTCTTCCTGTTTTGTCATTTCGTTACAAATGTTTTGCCATAGAGCAATTGCACATGGCATGATCCTGGTCTTAATTGCTCTACCAATGCTGTAATTTTATTCAACCTTCCTCCTGCTGACACCACACATAGTACAAGGCAATGCATTGTCCTAATCAGCTGTATCTTTCTTAGCTAAGCTTAGGCTTTATAGACTTTGAACTCATTCCTTGCGAGTTTTAGAGAAAGAGAAAGTATTTGACATAATACTACATTATAAAGTTCTCCTCTGTTTTGCATATATAATCTCATTTGAATCATTTGACATTTTATGTTTGGAAATTAAGAATTATAATATTGGTATATAAAGAGGCTATCAAAAATGGATGCACATTTTAAGAAAAGAAACTATTAAAATTGAAATATATAGCAATAACAAAAGATAAACATAAGCCACTTTGTGCATTTCTTGTAATTGCAGAAGTCAAAGTGGACTTGAGTATTACAAATTTAGCACAGCTTTTCCTCTCTTAATATGTGTATATATATTTTTGGCACTCTCAGTATATGTGAAAGATTAGTATGTGGATTATATTGAACAAAAGGTTTTGACACATGTTTTGAGTAAGAGGTTAATTAAATGACTAGAAAATACTAGAAAATCCATCTCTAATCTATCAAAACATAGATGCTTTGGGGCAATTTGGAAATCTAAAAAATCTTATTGTCAGTGTGACAGGGTAGGAAGATGCCCATTAAATGATATAAGATTTTAAAGAGTTGTAACCTTCTGGTCAATTTTCAGAGAAATTTTAAATTGTAGGACATTTAGCAGCAATTAGTAAATTACATCTTAAAACTTATTCAATGATAACTGAGTAGTTAGTCTAAAAGCAGAAAATTGCCACTAATATAGAGGTTTAACCTCTTTCCTTCCTGCTCTGAGATTATTACTTGCATGTCTTATTATGCTAATGTGCTTGGGAGTGCTATGAATAAAGTGCTTAAAAAAATAATGGCTGGACTTTATATATTTACAAAAGAAACTAAAAGAAATTTAAAACTAATACCCACTGGGAAACAAAGCTGTTTAGTTTCTATTGTGTTCATTCAGATTGTGTGGTCTAGGATGTCATTAAAATATGAAGCTTTCTTTTCATTTCCACTACATTAAACTGGTTTAGATGGATTACCATTTATCTTCTTTGTTGTTTTATGTAGCTGTGATTTTACCTAGAGTGAAAATGAATTTATAAGCAATTGTATGAGAAGTTGAGGCTTTAAGGATTAGAGAGCTTATTTTGTAGTCTTTGATAGGTATAAAAAGTCGTGGTGACCCTCTATTATAGAAAGAATAACACTTAAAATGCATACCATATGTTATGTCACTAATGTGTGCACCAATTAGAAATGAAGAATTAGATGGCATCATCAGAAGAGCTAGCATAATTCAAACGGATTCTGAAACCTGAGGAGAAGCTTTGGATTCCTGATGTTCCCTGTATCCTCCCTACATACTAAGTTTTTTTTTGCCAAGCAGTCTCCACATCATTCCTCCCTCCAAGCCAATGTCAGAAATCCTATAATTCCTCTACTAGGTATATATGCAGAAGACAAAAAAATCACATTATAACAAAGATATTTGTACCAGAAGGTTTATTGCAGCCCAATTCACAATTGCTAAGTCATGGAAGAAGCCCAAGTGCCCATCGACCCATGAATGGATTAATAAACCATGGTATATGTACACCATGGAATATTATGCAGCCTTAAAGAAAAATGGAGACTTAACTCTTTCATGTTTACATGGATGGAGTTGGAACATATTCTTCTTAGCAAAGGATCTCAAGAATGGAAGAAAAAGTATCTAATGTACTCAACCCTAGTATGAAACCAATTTATAGCTTTCATACGAAAGCTATAACCCAATTATAGTCCAAGAAGAAGGGGAAAGGGAAAAAAGAGGGGAAGGGGGAGGGAGGGTAATTGGTGGGGCCACACTTATGGAGCATCTTACAAGGGTACATGTTAAATTTACTAAGTGTAGAATATAAATGTCTTAACACAATAACTAAGAAAATGCAGTGAAGGCTATGTTAACCAGTTTGCTGAAAATATTTTAAATTGTATAGAAAACCAGCACATTTTACCACATGATTGCATTAATGTACACAGCTATGATTTAATTAAAAAAAAAGAAAGAAATTGCAATTTTCTATAGTCTCCAAGTAAAATTTAGCAGGCAAAGAGGTTAATATTTTCATATAAGGTCTAGATCTAAAACCGAATTATTTTTCATGGTATCCACTCCATGTAACCCCTGTAAATAACTGCAGAAAAGGTAAGAAATGAATATAGTTGCAGGTTACTCTAGGAAATACTCGCTAAATATCCTTCTATTCTGCACAAGTCATTGCATAACGAACTGTGACACATAAAGAGAATAAATGATAATTCATTCTTTTAAGGAGCTTGCAGTTTGATGGCAATACAGAATATGCCATCTAATATAATCAAATTATAATATGGCAAATCCTAAGTGAATAGTTCCTTCAAAATATTCTGTACAAATACTTAAGAGCAATGTCTTCAACTGATGGCAGAAGTCACTGTGAAAATGCAATTAGTGATTGACTATATAAGATGTCATTTGCCCAGTTTCCTAGGACAGGGCTTGGCCAACTGTAGTCCTTGGATCATAACTGGCCCACTCCCCATTTTTGTTAGTAGACTTTTATTGGAATAAAACTACACTCATTCATGTTTATCTATGATTGGTTTCACGCTACAGAAGAAGGGTTGAGTAGTTGGGTCACAGATGATACTCATGGCCTGCAAAGCCTGTAATATTTACTATTAGACCCTGCTCAGAGAATTTTGCCTGATCTCTTTCCTAGTGGGTTAAAATAAAAATTCGAGGAAAATAATGTAAGGTTATAAAGACAGGTTCATTTCTACATGTCATGACTTTGAATAAATTGTGAGACATCTAACTGTAAATGTAAGGTGAGTAGTTGATGGAACTATGAACCTTACAAATATCTTTAAGGCTAAGCCTACATTTTTGATCATCACCTATAGATGTGGTATAGTTAACATATTATGATAGAGAATGTATAATCAGATGGAGATTTGTAATGGCAAAAAGACAAAGGGAAAAAAGAAGCCTAAAGACTTTTGAAATCTACTTGAAACTTTATTTTTGAATACTGAAAAGAGCACACATCACAGGAGGTTAAGAAATAAGAGTTGAGAACATAGAACTGTATTCAAGAAGTTTGACCAGAAACCACTGGAAAGAAATATGAGCGTAACTTGAGGGATGTAAGAGTCACATGAAGATTTATTTTAACTTGAGGTATCCAGACAAATGAATATTTCAAGGCAGACAGAAGAAGTCATTGAAGTAAAAATGATGAAACATTTTGGTGAGAGGAAAGGATAATTGACTGTCTATGGGAGATCTCAAAGGAATTGACAGTGGGCAGGGTTTAGGAACACAGATGGAAGGGGGTATTAGAGGAAATTCTTTGGTTACATGTTACTAAAACTCAATTTGAACTAGTCATGACCAAAAAGAGGGAAACCTATTGATCCAAACTGTGCTGCTCTCTCCATCCTCCTCCTCCTTTTCACATCCTTCTATCTACATGATGTTACTTTTTGAAACTAATTCTATAAAGATGTGCAATAAACCATGATTCGCCAGCTGCTGCTGGGCCCAGATTCTTGCAAAATCTCTTCCTAAGGAGAAAGAGTCTATTGGGAAAATTGTAAGAAAGCTCTCTGTTTGGCACAACTTGATGCTTGTTCCCTGAAACGACCCAGGCCTTCTCTTGTGACCAGTGTGGCTACAGCAAATTCTCAACCTCATCTCTTAAATGATTAGTCCACCCCTCTGACTAATCAAATTTGCTGGGACAATGAGGTCTGATGATTGGATCCACTTGGACCTGGTGGCCTCCTTAATTTCTATTACTTTGTCCAAAACAATGGCAGGGCTTCCATTGAAAATCTTTCTTAGAACAAGGAAGAAAGAGAGAAGTGTGATGAACTGGCAGTCACTGTGACCTGTGACTTTTACAATTAAGACTTATAGTTACAAGTGAGCACCTTTTTGGCTGGAGTGACTGTGGCTGGTGTCTGTTTTTATCATTTGTGGCATCTGTTGTAATTGGTTGGAAATATTTTTTAAATTGTAAGTATCATCTCTGTTTGCAAGAGGATAGTCTCAGAAATAAATTACGTCATTTACAATTTAAGATAGGAAAGGAGAAAAGAATGACTATTGATAAAAGGTTTTAAAGATATAGAGAAAAGAAAATGAGAAAACTCGCTACATTCAACGAGAAGAGTAAATGTACCAGCAGGTCAATTTTATTAGAAAGATTAATTCCAACCTGTAAAAGCATATAAGGCTACTAGTAGCTGGAAGTAACTGCTTCAAGCATCTTACATACTTTATTTCTTTTTTTAAACTCACATGAACCATTGAGGTTAGTATAGTTGACCCTTGAACAATACGATCAGGAATGCTGATCCCCAGGCAGCCAAAACTCCTTATATAATTTTGTCTCTTCAAAAACTTAACTACTGCCAGGCTTAGTGGCTCATGCCTATAATCACAGCTCTCTGGGAGGCTGAGGGAGGTGGATCACTGGAACTCAGGATTTTGAGACCAGCCTGAGCAAGAGCAAGACCCCCGTCTCTAAAAAATAGCTGGGCATGTGGCAGATGCCTGCAGTCTCAGGAGCCGAGACAAGAGAATTACTTGAGCCCAAGAGTTTGAGATTTTGTGAGCTATGACACCATGTCACTCAACCCCAGGGTGACTGAGTGAGATTCTGTCTCAAAACAAAATGAAACAAAACAACAAAAACCAAAAACCAAAACTTAACTACCAATACCTTACTGTTTACTGGAAGCCTTCCTGATAACAGATAACATAAACAGTCAGTTAATGCATAGACTAGTATGCACTCATAACATATCTAACTTTTTTTTATATATATTTCGAGGCTACATAGTTCATATGAGAGCTTTTAAAAATCGTCAAAAAATTCCCTCCAAAAAGTTTCTAATATACTTATTAAGGAAAAAAAAAAAACATGTATAAGCGTATCTACACAATTCAAACCTATACTGTTCAGTACTGGGCAGGCAGAGGAACTAAGATTTGGGAATCGCTTGGGTCAGAGCACCGATGTGGTATGCCAGGACCAAACCCATCCTCTGATTACTCTTTTTTCTGACTCCCCTAAAATCAAACAATACAAATAAATGAGCTGATTTTATTTTATTATTTTTCATCATCTAATAATCTTTTATTTTTTAAAATACCCTTTATATTTTGTGATACTTTTAGATAGACAGGAAAGTTGCAAAAGTAGTGAGAAGAGTTCTTATGTACTCTTTACCCACTTTTCCTCTAAGTCAGCATTGTACAAAACCATGGTACTTTTGTCCAAACCAAGAAATTAGCATTGCTACATTATTATAATTAAACTAGGGACATTATTTGGATTTTGTCAGGTTTTCTTACTAAAATTTTTTTTTCTTCTGCTAAGATCTAGCATAGGGTTATATTGCATTTATTTCCCCTTTATTTTACTTTCTTTCCCCTATATCTTCGTCTCTTCTATTTTGGTCTTTTCTATACTCTGATCATATACTCTTTTTCATTTCTCAGTTTTCCTTTCCTTTCATCCACCAATCGTTTTATTTTCATATGATTATTTCATGCCAAATTGATAGAACTGAAAACAAGAAATATTTCAGAAGGTACTAGATTAGTTTGGGAAATTTTATAGTGGCCTGGCAGAGTTGTTTAATGTGAAATTTTCATGTTGTTGTATTATAATAAATTGAGAAAATCTGTGTCAATTTGACTCCCTTTAGAACCATGACTTAAAGGAATATGTTTTATTCTTACAGTTACTAGTTGAAATTCAATTTCCTATAAAATAAAATGCTTCTTGTTTTTAGAAAACAACTTTTAGAATACACAGGATTTTTAACTGGGGATTGCCACTGTCCTCTATACCCACAGGATATTAATGCCTGTGATCACATGGATTTGTTGTTGGACTAGAGTATGTTTGTTTTGTAGTTTGCTATATGGATGATTCAAAATGCCACAGTGTCTAGATAAGGTCTCAATGCCAAAGCAATAGGCATGAAACTCAGATTCTTATAATAAATTCAAGGCAAGCTATCCTGTATATCTGTAGATAAACACAAAAGACATTATAGAATGATCAGCCTGAAGACAAAGAACAATTTTCACTGGGATTTTTTTTTTTTTATTTTCTATTTTTCAAACTAGAGGAAAGAGCCTTAGAGGGAAACAATTGTAGAAGAGATCATGAGGGGTGGAGAAAATTGGGAGGTGGGGGCCACTTTTAGATGATCTTAGTTAAAGACATAAATGAATTCTAAATTAAGGACGGGTGAATTTAGAAAAAAGGAAAATTATATTTCACATTGCAGAGACTTATGTTCTTTCAATATTATTATGTTATGACTTACGTGAAAACGAAAGGAAGAAAAGTGATAGAAGTGTGATTAACAGTGAATATCACTTGAGGAAGAATGTGAAGATATTATTATTTTCCATTAAAAACGGTTGAAGAGAACTAGTTAACTGCTTAAGGTGACACACATGAGTGATGATGCAGCTCTGAATGAGCCTTTGGGGACATGCCGCACTGTAATTAGATCGGCACTCTTCACAAAGTCGCTTTCTCACTTGTTCACACTCTGGATCTTTTAAATTGGTTAGCATATAACTGTTTCTAAGAAACCTCGCACACATGGAAAACGTTCCCATCCCTTGAATTCTGCAATTTCATATGCATAAAAGTCATCAATATCTTTTGCTTATTTGGTTTTACTTTTCTTCCAAGACACTGCTTTTTCTTTGTTAACTAATAGTGCTAACAAATTGCTCTATCACCAATTCCAACATAACGATTACCCTTAGTTTTGGATTTCGACAATAAGGTGCATCCTTTAGGAACAGGTAGGTGGTATTCGTGTGCACAAGTCACCAGGTATGAGGTATTTCTAGCACTGCTCTCTCTAGCAGATAGAGAACTTTTTAATACACCAAGTGAGATGTGGGCAACAAGAGGTGCCTGAAAGAGAGAAACCTCTGAGACGGGCTGAATGTTTACCACATAGAATCAAAGGGTGAGCAAAACTCTGAACAAAAACTTGAAAAAAAGTTCATGTGACTACCCCTTATTTTAACTGCTCTCTTTATATGCAAAGGAAGGCTGTAGACTAGGACCAGACTCCTAGGAAGTGAGAAAGGTTTTCCATCTAGTCTAGGTGGTACTTAATGGAAATTGTCAGGGGTAGCACTTGGGGATGAGAATGTACAGTGGTTGTTGGCAGCAACAGAGGGAGGCCGCTTTCATCCTGCAAGAAAGAGCTGCCTGTGGTCTGTCAGGCGTGTAGCTGTTATTCTAATTAACATTGTTCATTTGGTTAGCAATTTATAACATTCTCTGGGCTGATCTCTTACAGGAAATGATATGCTTAAGGGTAGGGATCAAAACATAGTTGCAGGGAATCAATCCTGGGAACTCATTTGAGCTGTCTTAGAGAAAACCTTAGAAGATATAAAAATATCACTAGTGTGAAATTTTCAGATTCGAAAATAAAACAAACAGATGAAAATATCCTGAGACATAGAGCCAATCAAGGCTGTGGAGAGAGGGTCCTGGTGATTGTATGCCTGACAACAAAACTATCACAAAATCCTGAAAAAACTGCAACGTTGCTCAAAGGCCATCATAACCTCACACAAAACGTACTTTAGCAGGAACATTTGCCCAGCAATTCTCTCCCCAACCTCAGCTGGATGTCACCCTTTCCACTGATCTTCCGTACTCAAGAATGATGATCTCAAAACAATGATGCAATCTTTCTCGTTTTTTCTTTAAAAATCTTAGTCTTCCTTTATATCCCTTAATACATACAGGGTTTACTATGGCACCTGTGTTTACACTGCAACGCCTTTTCCCGAATAAATATCATTCTCTTTTAGAGGGCTTCTCTCTTTTGGTTATTTATATCGACGATATCAGGAACTAGTTTAATACAATGCCAACTCCACGTCAGCACCCGGGTTAGGACTTTGCTATTGGTAGAATAGAAAAGAAGAAGAATCACTTTGGTCTTGAAACATTTCAGTCAGTTCAGGGTATTATAACAAAGTCCCATAGGCTGGTGTCTTATAAACTACAGAGATAGATGTCCGACGATCACAGAGGCTCGAAGTGCGAAGTCAGGCTGCCAGTAGGTCGGGGTCTGGTGGGGGCCCTCTTGTGGGCTGCAGACTGTCACTTTCTCATCATGTCCTCACACGGTGGAAAAAGGGATAGAAAGCTCTCAGGAGACTTCTTTATAAAGGCATCAGTCCCATTCAGAAGAGCTCCATCTTCATGATTTAATGACCTCCCAATGGCCCTGCTCTCTAATAGCCTTACATTAGATGTGAGGATATCAACATCAGAATTTGGGTGGCTACCAGGCAGTCTGCTAGAAATGCGGACTAGCTGGCCCCAGCCCGGACTCACTGCTTCAGATTCTGCCTTTTGTTAGCAGAGCCTCATGTGATGCATCTGAACAATCACTCCAGGAGAAAATTCATCCTAAGGTTTATTATCCAAAATTTAAAATTAAAAAAATGAAAGTCCAAACTTATCTCTAGTATAAAGGCTGAGCAGGTGCGTCTCCTGAAGGTTCCTGTATGGTTGGATCCATTTGTGAGACTGGTAGATTTTGGAGTGTATCCTCGTTACACACTAAAGCAGGGGCTGACGAGCTTTGAGGACGCTCACTCAGTGTTCTAGGCCAGGACTCGGAGTGAGATTCAGGGGTAGAGTCTAGTCGGAGGTGGGTAGGCGGCTCTGTCCTCCTGCTTTTAACATTTTATATAAGCTAAATCACGGCGGAAACAGCCCTGGGCAATCCAATGGAATCACAGATGGAGAGATTGCAGAGAAGGCAGAGGAGATGAGAGGATAAAGGAAAAGAAGGCTTCTTTTGTTTTAGAAGCAGTAATGGGCTTAAGGGCACGTGCATCCCACCCTTCAGATACATTTTAATATTACCTGGGGGAGCCCTTGCCTGACTTAACAACAGCTTCCATGAGTCACTGCCACTTCTGTAACCTGGTGAGTGTGAGGGCGTGGGGTAGGGGAGGCACTCTTCCAGAGTAAAGACCCCCCTGAGTTTTCACTAGGTCTCTGACTTCTTTGCAGACCAGAATGGTAAGCTTTTTTCAGTTTCCATCCAAGTTGAACATCTTTAATTTTGCAAGAAACAGATTTCTTACAGCGCTAAGTAGTTTTTGAAGTAAAAAAAAAAAAAAAAAAAAAACCTCTGCTTCCTCCCCAAAGATCTTCTGTTTCTGTACATTTGATGTTTTGTTTACTTCCGAAATCTCTTCTTGTGTTATTTCCTTCCCAGGAATAAGAATCCATTTGCGGGAAGGCAGCAGCAAGACCTCATTTTTGTCTTCAGGTGCAAACAGTGGGAGAGGCAGCGGCTGAATATTACATGGAAGGCAGGCAGGATGAAATGAGAAATGAAATATAGTGAAGAGACGAGTAATGAGGAGACGAAAGAATATTTAGCCGTAACTAGCTGGGGGGGAAATAAACAAATTCATACTTGTTCATGACATTAACTATTTCATATCCGACTGTAAAGACTTGCATCCCTATTTTTGCTTCTTTTCTATTCCTGACAATCAACAGAGTGAGTCTAAATTGCAGGATATATTAAAAAATACTCCAGTTTTTCCCTAGTTCTTCTTCCTCACAGCTTCTTCTGAAGGAATAAACTGAATACCGCAATAGAGAGGTTTCCTGGGAGGCGTTTATCATGTGCTTTCATTTTAACTGGGCTCAGCCTTGTAGTGTGGACCCGTTTCATTCTGACATTAAAGAATGTACAAACTAAGAGAGAATTTGAGTCGTCAGACAACCATGATATGCTCAGTTCTTCACATCATAAGTGGAATTATTTTCTGCATCCCATCTGCCCTGATACAGTGTCATAAATTTGGATTATATGTCAATTATCTAAATTTACTTCTCTGTGCTTTCTCCTTTGAATATAAATGTGAATTTTAATGTAAGTCTTTTTAGGCACAAAATTTCTCATCAGAATGATTTTGGCCACCATTCTGGGCCATTTCGTACTCACCAAACATCTTTTCTTTCCAAGGTCATCTGTTTCACTAACTCACTGTAAATGAAGTGGGACGTATGGCTCTGTTTAATCAAATTTCATGCTTTGCTGCCTCTGTCCTATGGCCTCTTTGCTAATTGATCAGGCTTTCAATTAAGGTGTTCCATCTTTGTTTCAATTCTGTGTGAAGGTTTTTATTCCATTAGATGATTTCATGAGGTCTGAGTTCCCACAAACCCTTCTTATCTTTTCATTTTAGCTGTCCAACGTGGAGCAGCTTGCTTTGAGGAAACACTGTTGTCTTTTTCTCTTTGACTTCATCCCATTTCTCACAGTGAATGTTCTTCTTGGACTGGCTTTGGCTACTCCATTCAGAATCTTTAAAATTTTGATTTATTTGTTTAGGAAGGATTTATTTGTGTTATCAAGGATTTTTTTTTTTAAACCTCCTTAACGCTTTTTGTTCAGTCACAAGCAAATGATAAATATAATCTTTTAAGCAACATCTAAAACATCATTGTAGTTAATAAATGGAAGGCAAATGACATTACCTTTTAGGCAGGATGCTTTTCTGTGTGGTCTCTCTAATGAACTGCAGAGTTACTTGATTACCAAACTATTTTATTTTTCTACAGATCAGTGCTAAGACAACTATATGTAGGAGTGTATCTCTCTGGTTACACCGATTACTCTCTTTTGATAAGCAGTTTAATCCCCAAAGCTTAAGTAAATCAAATCTGCCTTGAAATACACTACAGAATAGTGTATTCAAATATGGATAATAGTTATTAAATTCAATACACTGTTTTTTTTTAAAAAAATGAAGAAATGGTGCTGACAGGATCAATGTAAATAAGCTTTGTCTCTGACGATTTCACTGATTGCAAAATAATTCTTAATTCCAAAATGTGGATTTTAACTTTAAGCCTGATATTTTCAACCCTGCAGGAGAAATCCAGACATCACTGTATCATGGAACACTTTGCAGTGAATGACAGGCTGTATTAAGGGTTTACTGTTTGGAGGTTTTATAATATGAAATTCTCAGTTTATGATAATCTTCAAATAAAGTGTGAAAACCCATAAAATATATTTCTTTTGCCTGCTTAAGATGCAAAGAGCAGACAGACTTTCGCACTTGGTTTCTGCATCTTGAAGCAGAGCTTGTGCTCAGATTGGGCCAGTGGCTCCTGGCACTTTCTTTAAGACATGCTGTTGATCCTGCAAGCAGTAGGTTTTGAAGCATATAATATTTTGCTTCTACAAATATGTCTTAAATATTCAGAGCCTGGTGATAATTTTGACAAGAATTTGTTTATACTTTCACAGGTTCTTTCATTTTCACTCGCTGCCTGATAAAGATTTCGCTTGTTGCATGGATCAGAAATGCCAAAGAGCAACTTGAAAGATGGGCTGTCTCGGATGCCTGTTGTTAGCCGTCACACCTGGGAAACTGGAGGACTAAAATTAGCAACTTGTGAAACCACATCCAGCCACCTGCAGGTTTGGGTCATCAATAAACGGAATGTGCATTTAAGACTATTTTTTAGAAAGGAGCATGGAAACCTAAAGAATACGTTGTTCAACCTATTCTAAAAGTTTCCTTAATTTTAGGTAGATGTGCCCTTATAAAATTAAAAACAAAACCAAACCTCTTAACTGTATGTTTTGCTAAGAATCTATCTTCCTATTTTATAAGAATATTCTAGTCTCCAGATATAAAACCACTCAACTATCCCAGTGGTTGCTTGTCTTAACAAAAATCATTTTGTTTTAAAAATTTATGATGTGTTGTGGCTGATCAAATTGAACTATGCCATATCATAAATTCAAAACCAATTTTGAATGCACACTAAGAATGCACACTATCAGTTGACAAGGCATTTTCCATTCCATTGAAACATTCCATTGTTTTTAACGCAGAACTTTTTCCCCTTGAGGATGTATTGGTATCAGCTGGGGAGGCCACCTCTCTGTACATTCAGATTCAATTGATCTGGAATAGGATCAAAGAATCTGCATTGTCTGAAGGCCCCATCACTGACTGCCCCCCACGCCTTTCTGATTTAGTAAATTTGTAAGAAGATCTTCAGAGATACTGAGAGGAACATGGTTTATACAGGCCAGTATTCCACGTATTCCACTTTCTGATAAATGCCTTGGACTTTGCTTATTTATTGGAAGGTGTCAGAATGTTAAGGGTTTTTTTTTTTAGTTGATTTTTTATGAATTACCTTGTTAAAAATGACTGAATATCATCTCTATTTTATTTTATGGTTCAAATTAGATTTGCTAATAATTTACAAAGGCAGCTCAACCTTGGACTAAATTTCTAAAAACCTAATATCTTCTATAATTTTACTTAAGTTCATTTGTTTTTTGAATGGCTAAATGCCTTATGTTCTGGGTTTAAGTGATTTCTTCCAGGGATTCTTATCAGATAAAACATGTTAAGCTTGTGAGAGAAATACTGTCTTTTTCATTATTTACTCATACTAAAGGAACAAATAACCAGCATGAGACTTCTTTAATATTAGTTGCCACATCATGCTTCTACTTCATTAAGGCAGGCAATTTTCCTTACAGGCTGCAGTTTGAAATAAAGTGACATAGTTGGAGATGAGTTTAGTTAAATCTGTATTTAGATTTGTATAGATATGTATAGAATATAATATAAATATAATATAAATATTATAATATATTATAATATATATTATTAATTATATATAATATAATTATATATTATACATTATTATAATTATATATTATTATATATAGTTATTACAATATAATATAATTAATTATTATATATAATATAATTATAAATTATATATATTATTATATATAATATATAGAATTAATTATTATATATAATTATATAATATATTAACATTATATTAATATTATAATATAAATATAATATAAATCTGTATTTAGATATGTATAGAATATATATTCCATTTGTGCATGGTCCTCCTACCAGCTATTTTCATTGTCAGCTAAGAGGTACCATTTGTGTCCTTCAATGGCTGTGGACATCTTTGGACCATTGGAATTCCAAGCTGTTTAACTGGAAATCAGAAAGGAGAGTGGTAATTGATAGCTTGTCCTCACTCATGCCCACAGACATGTTGAATTGCAGTTAGTAACAGGGATCTGGGGAATTTGAGATTCTTATTTCTGATAAAATTCTTGACTTCCAATGTCCAACACATTCATGTTATTATTGTATGTCTGTACTGTTTATACCTGTAAACTGCATGGGAGAGTATGTCAGAGTAAGTTCAAATAGCCTTGTGCATTTAGGTACATGAACGTTTACAGTCCTTACCGTTATAGCTGAAGAATACATATGCGAGCTGCCCCACAATGATGATTTGGGTAGGACTGCCCTTTAAAGAACTTTTATTTCTTTAAAAGAAAGAAAGAATAGTCTTGGTTAATTATATTCTTCTCCGGAGGTTTTTGATCTGGAATGGTGGGAGACTTCAAGGGAGTTACCCCCCCAATCTTGGACAGTCAACCTGTCTTCTCTAGTTCTCGCCCCAGGCATAGCAATATAAATTCACAAATCTCGGGTTGGAATTCATCTTCACAGTGGAATCTAGGTGAGGCATGAATTTGAAAAAGAGTATGAGGTTTATTTTCTTAAATGCTTCCACAGAGAACTTATGCTCAAACCCTCATTTCCTTCTATTCTCTTCCAACTCTTTGAACTTCTGAGAGAAAGGTAACTACATATTTTACAATAATGGTGGGAAGTGAAACCAGGGAAGGAAGAGAGTGCACATACCAGGGAGAGCAGCAGATCCTCAGAATCGGGTTTTCTGCATTTTAAAGGATGATGTTTATTTCCTCCTATAGTTTCCTGCTTGAAGTGATTTGAGAGAAAGATGTGTGTAAATAGTGACATTAATTAGATGGGATCTTTCACTCAGCAATTTGGCACAAAGCCAAAAGACTAAGTGCTATATTGCCCTATGTTCCCATAAAGAACATCAAATCCTCCTCCAATAATGTAGTGTGGATGGAACTGGTGGTAGACCTGGGGTCAGAAGAGAGGCCAAGGCAGCTATGTAGGAAAGAGTGCACGAGGGCAAGTCAGCTTCTTTCTGCAAGCCTCAGTTCCTTATCTGTAGGAAGGTACTAACATGATCCTTCATGGTTCTAAGATGTTAAACAGGGAGTGATTATGTTTCTTTTACCTCCGTGGTTGACGAGAGATTCTCTAGAATATATATTCCCTTTGAGAACGGAGGAGTGAGTCCTAAGGCAAAGTGCATGGGGAAACTTCAGTTAGTTTGTGGAGCTTAGAGAGTTTGCACAAATTTAATGGATGAGGGCTCATAGGTATTTTCTGGGGATCACAGGCTTTGGTATTTTTGTTCTGTAAATTAGATTCTTGAAGAAGTTTATAACCCAAAATAATGGCCCTAAAATGTGAAGTATAAGAGAATCTGTGCTTAGACATGTTCTAAGAGAACCTCATGTGTAAGGCTTAAGGAAGGCTGAAGTGGTTGGGCTCACGCTTTCCTAGCTTCTTTCTAGTATGTGATGGAATTCAAAATAAAAACTTGTAGGAAATATTACCTTAATTTAACTCTAAAACATTATCATGACAATTATTAGAAATTAAGAATATGTTCAAAGCACAACTCCCTAATGGTGGCTATATGTCAAAGGGTCACAGTCTCTGTCTGAAGAGCTCCCAGCGGCCAATACTGGAACAGTTTGAACAGCAAAATAGGGATGTGTTGGATTATCATCCCCAATACAAAATAAATATCCCTGAGTCTTAAGCTGTCTAAATAAATTATTGAATAAATAATTAAATTGGTAAGAATAGATATATCTGTGAATTCCAAATAATTTTTGTAGCGTTTCAGAAGGTAGAAACTGTGTCCCCAGTTCCTACAGATGGGTATACATAGTGGCACTCTTCCAGAAAGTACAATACACAAAGGGGGAAGAAAGATTTACATTCTGGTAGAGAAACTTGACAAATACTATCTTAAGCAGTTAATCAAGGTTAACATTAGTGGTGATCAGTCATGTTCATAGTACATACCCTTGATATGATGGAAGAGGGTGATAACTCACCTTTGTAGTCTTCCTCCCCAAAGCATATGACCTCTGCCTAACCATGAGAGAAAAAACAAGACAACTTCCAATTGTAGTATGAACATTTTACAAAATGCCTGACTTGTAATCTTGAAACTGTCAAGGTCATCAAAAACAAAGAAAGTCTAAGAAACTATCACAGCCACAAAAACCCTAAAGAAACATGGCTACTAAATGTAGTGTAAATCCTGAAAGAGAAACAAATACACCATGGAAAATCTGAAATAATCTATAGCAAATATGGACTTTAAAATTATTTCAGAAGGATAGTTTGTGTAGGTTCTCTAATTATGATTTGCTATAATTATTATCTATAATTATTGGCTATGTAACTTTGGGTATTTATTTAACATCTCTGTTCTTCAGGTATTTTGTAGCTATAACTCTCATAGGGCATAGAGATAAGTCCATTGAATATGTTTTTTGTTCGTCATTATTATTATTTATATATTTGCTTATTTTTAGAGATGAAGTCTTATTATGTTGTCCAGGCTGGACTCGAACTCTTGGGCCAAAGACATACTCTCACCTATGCCTTCTGAGTAGCTGAAACTACAGGCATGCACCACCAAGCCCGGATAGTTCTTTATGTTTTTAGTAGTGGATCTTGGTTTGTTGCTCAAATTGATCTTGAACTCCTAGCCCCAAGCAAAATGTCAGCTTCCTGAGTCTCTGAGATCCCCATCTTATAAATGAGGAGACTAGTACAAAGAATGTAAACTACTTTCTGGAGATGATGGATACATGTGAGAGTGGGGATACAACATACTCTGATTTCAAAGTCTCTATTCCTTAAACTGTGCAAGCATGTCTCTTAGGCAATCTCTACTTGTGAACTCTGCAGAAGTTTTAAATTAAAAACAAAATCCTAAAGATATTGCTCTAAAGTTTTGTTCTCAACATTTTATCACATTATTTTCCACAGCACCCTTACAGAGGCAGAAAAATAAACACTGACTTCTGTATTTTGCAAAACAAAAAGGAAGTCTCCAATAGTTTTCTTCTTTTCACCTCAGGAATTTCACAGAATTTGGGAGAAAAAACAAAAGGAATACATGTGATGCATAATGCTAGATGTTATAAGCAATACAATGATGAATACATTATGATTATTGCCCACAAAGATTTGGCTATATATTGTCTTTGTTTTCTTTTCCCTGAAACCTACATTAGGCAATATATTCCACATGTATGTATTTTATACGTAATTTAATGTATAATTCATTCCATCATCATATTTATAACAACTATATGTTAGACAAAAGATATCTCCGAAGTTACTGAGTTTTAAGAAGATGAATGTGTCCAAATTGTATAGTAAAAGAAAAAAATTGCTCCATTCAAAATAATATAAAGAAAATAAAGTTTTATAAAATTAGGACTTTTGGGGTCACATACATGCTTTTGTAGACAATCTAGTACACACACACAATACATATATAAAATGAAATATGTATATGTAACATTTATGTCTGATGGCACTGTACAGAAACATCATCTTGTAAGCATGTAGACATGAGAGTTCTACAAGAAGTAGTAAAGGAAGAGAGAAGTCCAAACTGGCAAAAGTCATATATTTATTATTTTTTATTGAACAATGAATTATCCCCAGACTTAGTGGCTTAATGCAACAAAATTTCCAGTTTATGTGGATAAGAAATTTAAGTTCAAGCTCAGTTCAAAATTTCTAATAAGTTTCAGTAAAGGCATCAGCTGAGGCTGTGGTCTCATCTGAAAGCTCTGTTGGGGGAGCATCTGTTTCCAAGTTGACTTACCTAGTTGTTGACAAGACTCATTTCTGCCCTGATTGTAGGATGACGTCCATCCTCAGTTTCTCACTGGCATTTGGGCAGGGACCTCCCTTGGTTCCTTGACACATGGGTTTCTCCACGAGGCAGCTCACAACATGGCAGCTGGCTTCCCTCAAAGCATGAGAACAAGTTTGCGCCTGAGGAAATCAGTCTTTTGGTAAGTTAGTCCTATAAATAACATCCAATCACTTCTGCCATATTCTTTTGTAGAAGTTTGTCACTAGGTGTAGCACATACTCAAGGGGTAAAGGATTGCATAGGATGCACACAGGATAATGTAGGGATCACTAGCAGCAGCTTTAGAAACTGCCTATTGCACAAGTGTAATTTGCATAAGGGAAAACAGAGTAAAACCAAAATAAAGTGTCTTGGTCCAGGTAAAGATAAATGTAGGTACAAGGGAGAACCTGTAGGCCCAGTTGATCTCAATCCATTGGGTGGGTCATGAGGATAGACCCACCCAATGGTTTGTCTAGTTGCAGTATTTAGGGCTACAAAATATGTCTGATAATACATAGCTATTTACCAAACTCATTTTTTTCTGAGAACACAGCAGGACCATATTTGCAAGTTTTGTTAAATGGTAGCTATGAACATGTAACTGAGTTCTAGCTACAGCAATATAAATAGATGTTATGCACACCACAGTCAGGCAGGCAGAAAAAAAAAAACCTCCCACTCACAGTCTTTCATGTTCTTTTCCAATTCAATCTGAGTGGAATGGAAATGTCCTCCAAGGTGACTTTATAAAGCCTGTTTCGAATCTAAGAGTCTAAGATGAAAGGAATCTTAGTATCTGAATATATGGAGAAAGTCACCAACTGATCAAGAACATTGATTTTGAACATCAGATGAGAAAGAAACTTCTGCTGTATTTAGCCAGCAAGGGTATGGAGTTTGTTGATCATAGAAGTTAGCATTCCTGGAACAAATACAAGGGCCAAATACCTGAACTAAATAGTTAAATCCAATGATGTGAAGGCAAATAAGAAATGAAAGATTATGGCTGACTTATATTTTAATTTAAAATGCCTAGGACAGTTTTTGGCACAAGGTAGGTTCCTTATAATTTGATTAAATGATAGATGCTGACTCAAGTTAGTCAGTTATTAAGGGAAGTGATACTTGTAAGGTTTATGAGCTAGCAGGAACAATTTGAGCCTAGAGCAATACCTAAAGTAAAATTTCAAATGGTGGTCTTTTTGTTTTGTGTTGTTTTGCTATGGTGAACGTAATGCTTACAACCTCTGATGTAGAATTCTAAAACTAATTAAACAGGCAAGAAAATGAAAGGCCTAAGAGTTTTAGAATGACAGATTAGATTAAGAGCAAAGAGTTCCCCCATCATTCCCACTTTTCTTTGGTACCTCTAACACTTGTCCACTACTTCTCCAATCTACTTTCCCTCAGCCCCCCAAATCCCTTTCTTATTCTCTTTCTATTTTCAAAATCTGCTAGATAAACAAAATCCTCCCCACTGCCAAAAAAAAAAAAGAGCAAAGTGTTGAGAGGCACTGACAATGACAATAAATTCAGTTTGCTAAATACTTACCTTCTATAGTCACCTTTTATTGTTGGCCCAGATATAGTACAACTCTGCTCTTCCCCAAAGCATGTTAAAGACTTTCGATTCTTTTATAGCTCACATAGTATCTTGTAAATTGGATCTGTAGTGTGCATTATTTCTCTTTTATTTTTGTTTAACAGTCCTGTATGGTACACCTACCATGTGCCAGGCATGGGGCGATGTGCTGGAAATATTGAGATGTACAGGTTGTGTCTTCTAAGAGGTCAGTCTAGGAAATGTTAAGGAAAACAGAGTTTAACCTACATCTAGACATGCGTTACTGAGAGCATCTAAAGTGCTAGCATTAACAGCATCATACTTCCAAAGAAAAATAAATAGAATACTAAAAATTGACGTTCATACACACCAAATTTTTCTCATTACTACATCTCTTCCAAACTCTGTACATTCACATATATCAGATCCTTTTTACTTTTTCATTCTTTTCTAGCATATTTTTAAACACTTTTTTTTCACTTAGTTTGTTGCTAAAAAAGAAAGAAAATAACATATACCACATACAGGAACCCTTTCGGTGTCATTTTGATAAAATATTATAATTCTGTAACTTTTGCTTCTTCTTACGTGAAAAATGGTAACTCTGACGGGGTGAAACATCTGGCTGGCAGCTTAGGGCAGAACAGGGCAGCCCAGGATCTACGGGTGAGAGGGAGGAGAGGCACTTAAAATAGAAGGCCTCTCTCTGAACTTAGACATGTCCTGCGGGTTTTCACAATCCAGCTGAGGACTAAGATTTAACGGAGCAAAGGCAGGCAGTCCCAGTTTGAGAATTTCTTTTCCATATTTGTGCCGCTCCTTTATTTTATTCTAGATGCTGCTCCTTCCTGTACAGCTGTATTATTTGCCTCCAGCTAATAGCTTGTACCTTAAGCACTTAATCCATGCTTCACACTGTTTTAAGTGCTTCACTTAGCATATTATTTCATTTAATACTCATAACAACAGCCTTTGGGGGAAGGGGCTACTTTTGTCTTCATTTTTTCAAAGGGGAAGGGAAGTGACAGGAGGTCTAACCGTTGCATCTCATAAACGATGTGGCAGTCTGATTTTAGTGGTCTACTCCTTCACAATTTTACTTTCTGATTACTACTTCTCCCTTTTCCCAAAATTCCTTAATTTGACGATTAAAATTGAGAATTATTCCAAATATCCAAACTTATCAATTCGATTGCTTGTTTGTTTTTTGAGACAGGGTCTTGCTCTATAGTCCAGGTTAGAGTGCAATGGCATCATTATAGCTCACTGCAGCCCCAACACCTGGGCTCAACTGATCCTTCTGCCTCAGCAGCTGGGACTATAGGCATGTCCCACCATTCCCCCCCTATGTTTTTTTTTAGTTTTTGTAGAGACAGGGGTCTCAAACTCCTACTGTCAAATAATTCTCCCACCTCTGATGCACAAAGTGCAGGGTTACAGGTGTAAGCCACAGTACTTGGCCTATTTTTAAATTTGTTTGGATAATTTTATTTATTTTCTACAAAAGTAATCTTACTTAATTTAGAAAATACAGTTAAGCAAAGAGAAATAAATAAAATTACCTGTAATCCTTCCATCCTAGAGTAAACAGCGTTATCATCTTATTATATAAATACATACGAACACGCAACTGACGTTCAGCGAGCATCTGTTACAAGTCTCTACGGACACAGAACTTTGGTCGACTTCTTCAGCTGTCAAGACAAGGTATTCACTTAAGCTAATTCAAGCTGTTTTCTTGATTGAAAAAGGAAGAAAAGCAGAAAATGTCTCAGTATCTATATTGTCTGCCCTGTGAAAGTGAAATACTGTTCAGTGAAAAAAAAGAAAAAAGACAACTAGCAATTTAACATTAATTCTTGGACACGTAAACATTAATTGTTGCTCCCTGTGCTATGAATCTACAGTTTCCTGTAAGAGTTTCTGCAGCCTTCACTTCTGTTCTACATTTTCTTTTGTCACCAAATGTCTCCTCTCTCCTCTTCTTTATTACTAGTTATTGATTATACCTAAGTTAAATCTTCTCTCATTATTTATTTAAGGTTTTCTTCAGCCTTCTGTTTCATTTTTCTCTGAGTATCTTAACATTCTAACCTTATGATGTGATTTACAATCCAAACATCTAGGCTGCTGTGGAATATCCCTGGTTGATAAAGCTCTCAGGTCAGATTACCTTTCAGTAAATTTAGCCTGGATCAGCTCAGACAGTCTTGGTTTATACCTGTTGATCCTTCAGCTACATCCCTACATGAATAGCTACATCCCTTTTTACTATCAATACATCCCGTGTTTGGATGATACATGATATGATTATCTGGCTCAGAGGCCACTAGTGAGCCAGTAAATGACTGGCCGTAAGTTTTTCAAGAATAGATCCAAGAGACAGAAAAAAAAGAGAGAAACTGCCATATTAAGATTCTCTAAATTAGATGGCTAGCAAAGACACAAAGAATTGATTCCAAATATTTTATTTGAATAATGTGATTACTAGAACAGAATTAACTATTATTTGTAAAAAAAAAAAAAAATATTTTAAAAAGCCGTAGAACCAGGATATGAAAATTCACTTGCATGTTAAGTGTATTAGAATCTTTTTCAAAAGGATCCCATGCTGGAATGAAATGTACTCAAGCAATTTTTAAATGCTGATATCCTACAGATTACATTTTGGGCTATAATACATTAAAAATAGAAACAAATAATGAGGATGGAATTAAAAGGAGCCAAATACATGAAAACTTTTTAAAAAAGTGTTTCTAAAAAGTGCCTAGGTCAGGGAAGGAATCCAGAACAAGAAAATTCAATGAAAACATAAATACAATGTGCAAAAAAGTATGGAATGCTGCCAAAAGAGCACTTAGGAAAAAATTTATCACTCAAAATTTCACTGTTTGTATGAAAGAAAAGAGAAAGACAATAAACCAAGTTTGCACTTAAAGTATTCAGGAAAAGAATAAAACAACATGCCAAAGGAAAGTAGAAAAAACAAAAAAATAAAAAGTAAAACTGAAAGTATGTGAGAACAATAATGTGAAACAAATTTAATTCACCATAAAGCCAAGAAAAAATATTTAGGAATAAATTTAAGACCTGCAAATGATGCATAAAACTACCCAGGTTTATTGGCAGAATACTGAAATAAATGCAGAGGCAAACACAAATGGTATTTCTGAATATGAAGATAATCATATTTACAATATGTCAGATGTCTCCAACATTCATTAGAGTTTTGATATAGTCTCAATGAAAGAATAAACATGATTTTTTTTCTTTATAAACAGACAAAAATTCTCATAATGTATCTGGGAGCATAAATAGGTCAGAATATCAAAGAGTTTTGTGAAAAAGAGAATTGAGAGTTATTAATTCCCATGTGTAGAATTAAATAACAGGAATACAAGCCATGTGTCCTTTCAACGAAAATAATTCAAAGTAACTGTGCTAAAGATACACTGAAATTTTAAATATAAAAATGTTTTAAAAAACAATGACTTTTAACTAGAACTTTAGAGAGGTGATTTTATAAACACTGAGGTGATGGAAAATGTCAAAATGGAAAAAAAAGCCACAGGTTATATTATAAAATTTAGCCCTATCCCACATACAAAGAAAAGAATGCAACTAATTTAAAAACTACACATGTGAAAGATCTCTATAAAGAGAACTGTGAAACTTTAAGAAAAGAAATAGATGAAAATGTTAACAAATGGAAAAATATACCATGCTCATGGCTGGGAAGAATCAACATTGTTAAAATGTCTATACTACCCCAAGCAATATATAATTTTAATGCAATTCCTATCAAACCTCCATTATCATATTTTAAATTCTCAAAAAAATAATACTTCGTTTTATATGGAATCAGAAAAAACCTGGAATTGCCAAGACATTACTCAGAAATAAAAACAAAGGAGAAGGAATCACGCTACCAGACCTGAGACTCTACTATAAATCAATAGTGATCAAAACAGCATGATACTGGCACAAAAACAGAGAGGTAGATGTTTGGAACAGAATAGGGAACCAAGAGATGAATCCAGCTACTTAAAATGTTACTTGGTCTTTGACAAGTCAAGTAAAAACATTCAGTGAGGAAACGACTCCCTATTTAACAAATGGTGCTGGGTGAACTGGCTGGTGACCTGTAAAAGACTAAAACTGGACCCACACCTCTCACCATTAACTAAGGTAGACTCTCACTGGATTAAAGATTTAAACTTAAGACATGAAACTATAAAAATATTAGAAGAAAGTGCAGGGGAAACTCTTGAAGGAATTGGCTTGGTTGAATA
>CAUYRH010002694.1:0-12079 GCA_963574655.1 Perodicticus potto
CCAGACCTCAGGGTGAGAGTGGAGGGGAGTGCCGGGAGTTCGAACTTGCAGGTAAAAAATATACGCAGTTTTTATACAGTTGTATGCCTGGCAGGAGAGTGCCACGGCACCCTAGTAGGGGAAGGAGGTCCAGTTTTTAGACGGTCTCTCCCGTGGGGTAGAGTGGGAGGACATTTAAACTCTGCTTGCTCATTTGTATGGAGGTATGGCGTGTAGTGTCAGCCGCTCTCACGGGGGAGGGGACTCCCGTCAGCTTGGTGATGTGCTCTGTACCTTTTATTTGTATCCTTGGGGTCGCAGGTTGCTCCAGCAGGGATGATGTGCATTCTTCGACCTTCTCTTTTGGCTCAGTTCCAAACCATCCGCTTTCCTGCTAAATTTCTGTCCTTTAACTCTCCTTCTGGATGAGAGTGTCTGCAGAAAGCTGGCTACAGGCCACCATCTTGGCTCCTCTCCTTCCTCCTTACTCTTTAATCCTCTGTCTTTCCTCCCCAGCTCAATCTGGTGCACCCTTCAGATCTGGTGAAACTCCCTTTCCTAGTCCCCCTTCTCTGGTCTATTTGCTGTGTGATTTCATGCCCCTCATGGGTTCCGTACTCATCTTAATAATTGCAGTTGATCCCCATTATTTGCGGAATATGTATCTATGAATTTACCTACTTGCTAAAATCTATCAGTGACTGCCAAACCAATAATTGTGGGTCTTTTTAAAGTCATTCAGGTGTGCAAGAAGCTAGGAAAAAATTGAGCAGAAGACCGATGAAGGAATGCTAGTGGTTCTACTTAGTGCCACATGTTTTGCATTTTTTTTTTTTTTGAGACCAAGTCTTCTTCTGTGACCCTGGGTAGAGTGCTATGACATCATAGCTCACAGCAACCTCAAACTCCTGGGCTCATGCGATCCTCCTGCCTCAGCCTCCCAAATAGCTGGGATAATAGGAACCTGCCACATCTGGCTAATTTTTCTATTTCTTAGCAAAGACAGGATCTCACTCTTGGGTGGTCTTGATGATTTCAAGGGATCCTCCTGCCTTGCCCTCCCAGAGTGTTGGGATCACTGGTGTGAGCCACTGTGCCCAGCCCAATTTTATCTTGTTTTCTCCCTCCCCACTCTATTAAAAAGATGTTTGGCTTGAGGTCTGGAGTAATATATGATCCATATACATTGGCTATGATTTGTTATGTCTTGAAATCCCTGAAACCCATAAATGGGGATCTTTATATAGGCAGTGTTCACTGTTGGGTCCTGTGAGTAGCTGCTCTCACACTGGTGTTTTCCCAGGGGTGATTTAACTTACTATGGGGTTAATACTTTGTCACTTTATGCATGATCACCTGTGGTTTATTTTCAGTTATTTCCTATCCTGGGGGTATTCTGATTATCAGATTTGAGATGGGCCCCAAAAATCTTTATTGAAAAATGTATACATATGCACACACACCCACGAATGGAAACAACCACTTTCACAGATGCTGTGCCTCTGGGTGCAGAGGGGAATAAATCTGTATCCTTTTGATGCTCAGAGGATATGCTCTTTGTTTTACTTATCTCTTCTGAAACAAAAACTTTAATTTATGACTTTAACACTCAGTTATTCTTAACATTGAGATTTTTACATTAGGGACATTCTAAATAGAATTCTATTAATTCTAAATCCTAAATACTTATATGCATCTTTATTCATTACAAAATACTATGGACAGAGAATACGGGGACACAGATCCTTTTATCAGAAACCATTTTTTGTCTTTTTTTTTTTTTTTCACTATTCTATCACAAGCACCCAAGGACAGCTCCTGATTATTTTCAGATGGCAATGGATTGTAGTTCTAACTTTGCTTTTCTCTGCCTCGTTACCTCATTTAAGTGGGTCATCATCAATGGATACATGCAGAATGTTGGAAAAGCATAAGAAGAATCATTAAGGCAGATATATTTTTCTGCAGCCCTTTCCTCCTCTGTTCTTTCACTTACATGTAAAGTCTTTTGTACATCAAGTTTTCATAAGAGGGAATGAGTAATTCTCTTAATCTTTTGGGAAAGAAATGGGAACACAGAATAAGTAACACTACTCGGGGAAGAGCTCTGAGATCGTCTTAGGTCTGTTGATTTTCAGTCTGGATGTTGGAACATCATGCCCTTGGCCTTCCTCCTCCATGCATGTGTGTATTCTCCAAAGAGAATTGTTAGGAACTGTGGGAAGAAAATAGCTTTTGAAAACTGTGCTTTTTGGGAACACTCATCCTCATGACTGGAACACTAATCAATCCCCTCAATCCCCACGTTTTGTTAGATCTCTTTCTTCCTCCTGTGGGTCATCATTTACTCTCCTCTCTCTCCTTCCTTGGGGACACAGCAGTGGAAGGACATTTGCACTGTGTTTGTCACCCACAGACATTTGAGTGAGCTGGATCTGAGTAACAGCAAGCTTAGCATCTCATCCATGAGGAGTCTCTGCCATGTACTGAGAAATCCCAGGTGCAAACTCCAAAAAATGACCTAAGTGTGGGTAGAGGACACGATAGGCCAGTGGTTCTCAACCTTCCTAATGCAACGACCCTTTAATACAGTTCCTCATGTTGTGGTGACCCCCAACCATAAAATTATTTTTGTTGCTACTTCACAACTATAATTTTGCTACTGTTATGAATCATAATGTAAATATCTGATATGCAGGATGTATTTAGGCGACCCCTGTGAAAGGGTCATTCAACTCCCAAAGGGGTCGTGACCCACAGGTTGAGAACCGCTGCAATAGGAGAAAAATGCTTTTCTTTTGATTAGCATAGCTGACGATTTGCTCCAAAGGCGAGCTCAGGTGCTCAGGAGCATGAAATAAATCTAGGGCTTAGATTTGTGAAGCTGATACTTAGACAAAGTAGGTTGAAATCTTAAACCTACTTTGTGCGAGGAGGAGGGAAGTTTGCATTTTGGGGGTAGGGGAGGCAGAAAGAAGGGCCTCACTGAAATGATGTTTGGGTGAAGACCTATGTTATTCAGCACAGTTGAATAAAGTGTTGGCATCCCCGGGTCCTCTTAAGGATTTCTTGGAGAAGGGAAAAGGGCAGTGGGGTCAGGTCCATCTGAGTTTAGCAACTCTTTGGGGAGTATATTTTAGTTTTCCTTCTCAAGGTTCAGTACCACAACTCAAAAATCCTTGCTTTGTGTTCCTCATATATCTGGTGGCACCTCAGATACAGCGTGTGTTGTGGAAAGTGGGCTGTGGAAGAAGATGGGATCCTGGAAACTGGTCTTCTCTCCAAATCTAGCTTTTCTATCACTTTCCTTCCTCAGGTGCAAATTGATAACCCCCGTGTCAATTCTGCAAGGTAGCAGAACTGGTCCTTCATGGTAGCAAGAAGCTGACTCATCTGAACTTGTGCTCTAACAGGCCGGAGTTCGGCTAGATCTTCGAAGCCCTGAGACATTCAGCCTGTAACCTCAAGTGTTTATGGTATGACTCTGGTTTTTCCCAGGTGTCAGATGGTCCTGAAACCACCCACAGGCTGAACAATCCTTTGGGAGAATTCAAAGAACTCCGTGTAATATCTTATATAGGCATCACCTAGGGGGTGTTGTGAAACAAAGTCCAGGAACCCACCCCCAAGGACCTGAGGATTAGCATTTCTAATAGGCTTCCCAGTAATGCCACCCCTGCTGGGCTTTAGACCATGCTACAAATGATGTGGGGACCATCCCACCTCTGGAGGGGGGTGAGGAAGAGGGAGAAACAACTTTGATCAAGGAGCAAGGGGGCTTCATCCAAATGAAGATCACTCGTCCTGAGAATAACTGTTGATCTTGGGGCTTCCTTGATAGGTTGGAATCATGTGGTCTTGTCTCGATGACTTGCTGTGATCTTTTCATGGAACACAGTGAGAAATCCCATCTGAAGTTCCTCAGCCTGGGGGACAATGATTTCACTGACATGAAAGACCTGAATGAACCCTCTGGTAGGTGTCCCACACAGAACCTGGACTCCATTTCCTTTTGTTCATGTCTCAAAATAACCTCTTATTTGTGGTGCCCAAAACCTGGAATGGGGAGAAAGCCCCTTGAGGGAATGAGATACACCCCGTTGGACTCTTTCCTGACTAGACAGATTCTTATTCCCATGGGACAAAGAGAATTGGGGGCACTCCTCCAACCCCCACCTGGAATATACCCATTTATTAGTGAGGTAAGCATTTGTTTATAGCCCCGCTCTGAGCCTTAAGATCTCCTTCACTTATTCTTTTCTCCAATTCTTACAGCCCCTCTCTAAGCCTTTTTAATTCTCTTTCCTTTACTCTCCACTCCAACTCCTCTCTCCCTCTTCCTCCATTTCTGGGCCAAAAATTCCAATAGTCTGTGGTTCCTAAATCCAGTGCTGGTCACAGCCTAACTCTAGCATGTCAGACTTGCCCATCCAATGCCTAATGCACGGGGGATACCTCACCCCCAACCTGTACCACTCTTTCTGGGCTGGTTAGCTTGCAAGATTTGTGCCTTTTAGGTCCCAGGCAATGCCTTCTAGGCCCGAGCACTCTTCCCACACCAGGAATGAGGCACCCCAGCTCACCCAAGAACCCACAGGGGACACTCTGGGTATCTCAGGCCCTCACAGTGCACAGCCACCCCACCATGGTCTAAGGTGTTCAGGGTCAGATCCAGTGTCCACAGGGTCTTACTGTTGGTGAGAGTGGAAAACAGATCCCTGCGGCAGGCACTGATCAACCCATAGTCCTTCAACCTGCAATGAAAAGGCACACGGTGGAAAGCTGCCCCACCCTCAGGTAGAGGAGGGACATGAGCGAGACTTATAGCTAAGGTTCACCCTGTCATCTCTGAGCACAGGATCTTACAGTCCAGTGTGTTTGGTATCAGATTATTCCTTGTGTCCCTCACTGTATCTTCTCTGTAGCCACAGCTGTGGCAATGTGACTCAGCAGCCCATTCTGCTCAGAGTCATTAGAGTCCATTTCCCAGGCCTTGAATCTGGGCTGCCCCTGGACCTTGCTTTGGATACTAACACCAAGGGCCCAAGACCACGTGAGTTCTGAGCCTGCATCTCAGACGCTATGCTTCTTGATCTCTTGAATGCCTGAGATGCTGCTATGGGCTGAATTGTGACCCCTCCTCCATTTAATATGTTGAGGTTCTCAGCCCCAAATGTGACTATATTTGAAGGTGTGGTCTTTACAATTAAGTTAAAATGAGGCTATTAGGGCACCCCCACCCCGTGTGACTGGCATCTTTATAAAAGGAGAGATTGGACATGTATTTATACATGCAGAGGGAAAACAGCATAAAAGAAAATGCAAGGAAAAGACAGGTGGCCATCTTCAAGCCAAGTGGAGAGACCTGGAACACATTGTTCCTTCCCTCTTGGCCCTGCCGACAGGGAAGTTGATCTTGGACTTTCAGCATCCAGAGCTGTGAGATGGTAAGTTTATGTGTAACTCAGCTATCTTGTTAGGGAAGCCTCAGCAAACTGATGCAGGTGCTATGTCAATAAGACCAGATAGCGAGACATGGTCTAGTCACACACATCACCCTAAGTTACAGCCAGCCAACCAACCTCCACACTAGACAGACCAGTCTCCTGGGTAAGCACAACTTCTTGAGCACGGCTAGCCAAGTTCAGTGATGCCTGGCCAACACTAGCAGCCCCAAGTGCTCACTGTCTGAAACCAATCTAAGACCCACAGGTTCATTATGCAGCAACAGCTAACTGCTTTTTTGTCCCTGGGGCAGTGTTTTTTTTTCTCTCACTGCCCATCATTTCTTCGTCTTTTGCTATTTGTGAAGATATAACCATGACCTTGGCAATACCCACCCAAGAATCTCCAGGTGACAGTTGGGATGTGTCAGACCTTCACACAACACCTTCACACCTATGTCTCCCCCGTTGTTGAGCCCAATCTGCAGACTTGTCAGCTTTTGATTGCTGGTAAGAACTGAGGCGAGATCTTGATAGCCCACAGCAGTGAAAGAACAATCTGCCAAACTGCAAAAGAATAGTCATGACAAATATACCACTCTCCAGGGTTACTATGTGCTGGTTTAATATCAGGAAAGGAAAGATGCCAAAACATGACAGGCTTCATCATCCCCATGGATACATACAATCAGTGCTCCACATCCACAGATTCAACTCACTGAAGATCAAAAGTTTTCAGGAAAGAAATAACACCACAATGAAGGATAATACAAATTAATAACAGAATACAATAGCTTTTTACATGACATTTACATCATATCAGGTATTAAAAGTAACCTGGAGATATTTTTTTTTTTTCTGAGACAGTTCCACTCTGTCACCTGGGGTAGAGTGCTGTGGCATCAAATCTCACAGCAACCTCCAACTCTTGGGCTTAAGCAATCCTCCTGCCTCAGCCTCCTAAGTAGCTAAGACTATAGGTGCCCATCACAGTGTCTTGCTAGTTTTACAGACTGGGGTCTCACTTTTTCTCAGGCTGGTCTCGAACTCCTGAGCTCAAGCGATTCACCCACAAAGGCCTCCTCCCAGAGTGCTAGGATTACAGGCATTATCACCATGCACCCCCCCCCCGAGATAATTTAAAGCATATGGGAGATGTTTGTAGGTTACATACAAACACTATTTTTACACAGAACAAATCCTCTTTGGATGCTGAGGGGCAACTGTAATTGTCCTGTCATCATCTGTTGACGGCCTGTCCTTTCTCTATGCCATTTGTAATATAACTGGCTCTTGGTCCCACATCATAATTCCTTGGTCTCCTGGTCCTCTATGTACACTGCACTGGGTGACCACTGATAGCACATTAAGCTTGTAACTCACAAGTAGAGGCCCAGGCTCACTCACCTGGATGTCTCTACAAGAAAACAGGTCCAGTATTTTTTGACCTTCACCTTTTTGGGCCCAGACACTTTGGTCTTCCTCCTTCAGATTATCTTCTTTCTTTGCAATGCAAGGCCTTGAAAAGTGGCTGGAAGGTCAATGGAAACCTTGCAGAAACTACCCCGGTGACTAGAGACAGAATTCTGGGTATTTCAGGGCTGCCCAGAGGATTTTCAGTCCTTCATCCTATAGGATGTTGATGCTGAGGTCTAGCACAGAAGAACTTCATGGAAGAAGTCCCAGCAAGGATTCCTGAGGTAGCAGCAAGACAACCTGTGGAGAAAAAATCATGGGAGGAAAGGGGTGCAGATGAGGGGGAAATGACATCCTCAAGTGAGATCACCAACTTTTCTAGGTTATCTGGATGGGAGGGAATAGGGGAGATTCAATGGAAGGAGGGTAAACAGTAGGACCATTTATGTGGTTCATATTGCAATGGTATACATCAAATCTATTAAGTATAGAGTATAAATGTCTTAACACAATAATTAAGTAAATGAGGTGAAGGCTATATTAACTAGTTTGATGTAAGCATTCCTAATTGTATATAAAATCAGTACTTTGTACCCCATAAAGGCATCAATGTATACATGATCTATGTGTTTACGACTTAATAAAAATATCTTCCTATCATTTCTTCTTACAGAATAGAAGGATTAGAAAATAAAACTAAGTAATTCAGATGGAAAAACATGAAAAGAAGTATGAAGAATCCTCAAATTAGACCTCTCATTTGATTCTGCAATCCCATTACTAGGCACCCACCCAGAGGGGGAAAAAAATCATTTTATAATGAGGACATTTGCGCTAGATTGTTTATCACAGCTCAGTTTCCACATTTACAAGATGTGGAAACAACCCACAGTGACCATCAAACCAGGAATGGATTAACAAACTGTGGTATATGCATACCATGGAATACTATTCAGCCATAAGAAAAGATGGAGACTTTACATCTTTTGTGTTAACCTGGATGGAGTTTAAACACATTCTTCTTAGTAAAGTATCACAACAATGGAAAAGCAATTGTCCAAGGTACTCAGTACTAATATGAAGCCAGTAGATGAAGTAATACACACCCACACAGGAAAACTCAGTTGAATTCAAGTGGGGGTGTAGGGGGAGAAGGGAGAGGGAGATGGAAGAGGTGGGTGTGCTCTCACCCAATGCGCACAATGTAAGGGCATATGGCATACCTCCTGGATGTGGGACACAACTACAACAGAGACCTACCTAACAAATGCAAACATTGTAACCTAGTTTACCCTCATATTAACCTGAAATTTAAAAAAATGGTATAATATGGCATAGTTAATTAAACTTTAGTCTACTGTTTTATTACTTGGTTAGTTTTGGTTGTTTTAGATGGGAGGTTAAGTCTGGTCCCTGTTTCTTCATTTTGGCTTGAAGTAGAAATACTATGACTTTCTTGATTTATTTTTTAAAGACACTTATTTCACATGGTCCAAATTTCAAAAAATCTTCTTTTCAGAAGGGATGTTTTAGTTTGCATTCCTACCAGCAGTGCAGAAACGTTCCCTTCTCTCCACATCCACGCCAACATCTGTAGTTTTGGGATTTTGTTATGTGGGCTAATCTTACTGGAGTTAGGTGGTATCTCAAAGTAGCTTTGATTTGCATTTCTCTGATGATTAAAGGAAAGAAGTTTGGAGAACACTTAGGGAACTAAAAGTAGACCTGCTGTTTAATCCTGCAGTTCCTCTACTAGGTATATATGCAGAAGACCAAAAATCACTTCAAAACAAAGACATTTGCACAAGAATGTTTATTGCAGCCCAATTTATAATTGCCATTGACCTATGAATGGATTAACAAATTGTGGTATATGTATACCATGGAATATTATGCAGCCATAAAAAGATGGAGACTTTACCTCTTTTATGTTTACATGGATGGAGCTGGAACATATTCTTCTTAGTAAAGTATCTCAAGAATGGAAAAAAAAATACCCAATGTACTCAATACTACTATGAAATCAATATATAATCACCCACACTTTCATACGAAAGATACAACACAATTATAACCCAGAAAGAAGGAGAGAAGAGGAGGGTGAGGGGAGGGGAAGAGAGAAGAGTAGAGGGAGGGTAATTGGTGGGACCTCACCTACTGTGCATATTGCAAGTGTACATGTCAAATATATTAATAGTGGCGTATAAATTTCTAAACACAACAACTAAATGAGGTGAACAATATGTTAACCAGTTTGATGTAAACATTCCAAATTGTATATAAAATCTGCACATTGTACCCCATAAATGCAGTAATGTACACAGTTATGATCTAATAAAAAAAGAGTAAAAAAGAAAAAAAAAACAAATTTCAAAAAATCCAAAAGCATAACTAGGGAAAAATCTGCCTTTTATCCTCTTTTCCCAGTTTAATTCTTATATCTCCTCCAAGGATATAAATAAAATATATATAATATGTTAATATATTATAAAATATATATAAAAAAATCCTGAATATACATAAATGTAAATTTTCACTCTCCCGTCCTTTCCTTGCCTTTGTAGAAGCACTGGTATAAACTGGAGGTATTAGAACTGCATTCAGAGCGAGGTAACTGACCTGCAGCATGCAGACTCAGTAGGCTTCCTTCTTTGTGTCCTGTGTACCCTACATGTGCTTCGTGGCTAGTCCATCCCCCATCCCATGACTGCAAGAGAAACACATTCAGAATTGAGTGAAAGAAAAAGGCCCATGGACTTCCAGCTCTGCCTCTGTCCTGAGTAGCAGGTAGGAATGTGCCTTACAAAGGAATTGACAAGGAGGTAGTTATTGACATGGGAGGTAGTGGGTGTGCTTTAACTTGATAAAACATTGTTTAAGGTTGACATGTCCTCTGTATAGATGATCTCACTTAACACATTGCTAGCTGGTCATGAATTAGCTGGTAACAAGGATAGTTTCTGCATAAAATTGCCAGTTTACAATGTGTTAAGAAGTCACAGGCTCTAGTGATTCTGAATTATAAGCAGCTGAGCGATGAAACAGGGTGAAAGAAAATAGTCTGAATCTGGGACAACTGGGAATTGAGACTAGGAGAAATGAATCAGGAAACAGCTGCTATGTTAACACATTGTTGATTGGCAATTTTATGAAGAAACTATCCACATAATTGGGTAACTCATGACCAGTCAGCAGTGTGTTAATATCCATAACACCTTTAAGGCAGGATACATTTTTAAATTTCAGATTAATATGAGGGTACAATAGATTAGGTTATAATGTTTGCATTTGTAAGGTAAGGTCCCTTTTGTAGTTTTGTCCCACACCCAGGAGGTGTGCCAATATCCTTACATTGTGCCCTTTAGGTGGGAGAACACCCACCAATGCCCCTCCCTCCTCCCATTTCCTTCCTCCCCCACCTCCAACTTGAAATCGAATTGAGTTTTTCTCTTATGTGGGCATGTATTAGATCTTAGTCTACTGGCTTCATATTAGTACTGAGTACATTGGATACTTGCTTTTCCATTCTTGTGATACTTTTACTAAGAAGAATGTATTTAAACTCCATCCAACTTCACACTAGTCCCATCTGTAAGGACCCCATCTTTTCTTATGGCTGAATAGTATTCCATTGCATACATATACCACAGTTTGTTAATCTATTCCTGGATTGATGGTCACTGTGGGTTGTAATAAACAGTCTAGTGCAGACATTAACACAGGCTGTTTTCCCTCCTTCTGTTTTCAGAGGAGAAACTTGAATCTGAGATTAAATATCTTATTCAAGAAGGCAGAGAACATACAGGACAAAACAAATACTATGTATTCTCACTCATAAGTGGAAGCTAAACAATTCATACACACAGACTTAGAGTTGAAGGTGTAGAAAGGTGGGACAGTGGTGGAGGGAGGGTGGAAGGAGAAATGACTTGTTGGGCAGGATAGGTGTTATGCAGGAGATGGATCCCCAAAAGCCCTGACCTCACCCTTATGTGACCTGTGCATGTAACAAAATTACAAAAGGCAAAACATATAAGTTTGTAAGTGGCAAATCCGAGACTAAAGACTAAACTCATATCTTTTTGACTCTTAAGTTTCATGCATTAAAACCTCAGCCATGTGGCCCCCCTCCCTTGGTGGGCAGATGTTAGTAAAATAGTCCATAGTTCAAGTCTCATCACAACCCCAATGGTGCACCCACCTGTGGCTCATTCACACCAAGAACTCCAGGGCACAGTCTGGGAGGCACAAGGCTTGGCACAGCAGGAACACCCCATGGCCCAAAAGGTTGCAGATCACATTGTTCCTGTTTAGAACCCAAGCGGAGGCCTCACTGTCATCAGGTGAAAGGTTACAAGGTTCCTGTCTGCAGCAAAGGGGAGATGTCACATACTGTCAGTTTCTATTTCTGGGACCCATCTCTCTCACTAATCCTGTGGGGGTCAGGAAGCCAAACTTTGCCTCCCTGGTCCCTGATCAGCAGACCCCAGGGAGCAATGAGAGACAGTCTGAAACACAGTCTTAGGGACATCCACACTTGGCTTTATCTTCCCCAGTACACTCCAGGAAAAGCCCTGAGTGTACATACAACATGATCTATAAGCTCCTGCCTGTTCCCGAGTCCCTGTGCCCCTGCCGGGCTGGTTATTGCCAGTTGCTTGGCTACATCTGGTTGCATTTCTCAAGGTCTTCAAGTTTGATCTTCTCTAAACACATACTCCCCACTCCACCACAACTCCTTGACTCTACTTGTGGATTTTGCCTTGTTCACCCTGAGAAGAAAGCTCTTCCCTTGGCCATTGGTTAGATATATCCTTATTATCCAGGTCTTTGCTCAAGTAATATCTACTTGGTGAACTCTCTATAAAGGAAGCCTTGAACTGGAGTCTGGTAGGGTTGTTATTTGGTGGTTCGCTTGAGTTCATTTGTGCTACCAGTAATTCTGGTTTTCTGTCACTTCAACCAATCTTCATCACCACAAAACCATCTTCATGTATTCCATCTTCTGTGGGGTTTTGTGGTGATGAAGATTGGTTGAAGTGACAGAAAACCAGAATTACTGGTAGCACATATGAACTCAAGCAAACCACCAAATAACAAGGGATCACACCTACGGTGCATCTTAGTAGGGTACTGGTGAAACTTATTAAATGTAGAGTATCAATGTCTTTATATAGTGATTAAGAAAATGCTATGAGGGCTATCTCTCACAGTACGATCAAAATGTTTCTGATTGTATA
>CAUYRH010002695.1:0-11535 GCA_963574655.1 Perodicticus potto
CACACTTGTGGTGCATATTTGAAGGGTAAGGAGAAAACTTCTAAATACGGATCAAAAATGTTTTCACATAGTAAATGAGAAAATCTCATGAATGTTCTGTCAATCAGGTTGATAAAAATATCTCAGATTGTATGTGAAACCCGCACACTGTACCCCATGATTGAATTATTGTACACAGCTATGATTCATTAAAAAAATAAATAAATAAATAAAATATATTTTATTTTTTAATTGACATATGTATAATTTGTGAGGTACATAATAGTGTTTTGATTTATAATGTATAGTGATCAGATCAAGGTAATAAGCATATCCATCGTATCAAATATTTATAACTTCTTTCTGTTGGTAACATTCAATATCCTCCTTCTAGCTATTTGAACCTACAGTAGAAGTTGACCACCCAAGGGACTCTTAACAAACTGGTCAACATACAGAGGTGGTCAGCATACCCATTATACTGGTATGTTCATGTGCTGTATGTTTGGTCTATGAAAATTAGGTCAACTTACGGTGGTTAATGTAGAAAGGCGGTCAACTATGGAAGTTCTACTGCATGTATTATTAACTGTAGTCATCCTAAAGTAGTATGGAATATATTCTTCCTATCTGGTTGTAATCTTATAATCTTTAAATTGCCCTTCTCCCCTTCCCAGCCTCTAGTATTGTCTGTTCTATGAGATCAAAATTTGTTTAGCTTCCATGTGAGTGAGGACATGGAGTGTTTAACTTCATTTGTTTTAGTATAGTTTTTTCTTCCTGTGAATTAAGTTACATAACTTTGTTAGATGATTAAAACTTATTTACATTTCCTTTCTGTGAATAGTCTATTCATATTCTTTATACATTTTTAATTGTTGACATTTTTCTTTATTAATTTCTTAAACTCCTTCATATATTATTAATTTCTGTAATACGAGTTGCAAATGTATTTTGTGTTTGCCTCTTCCTTTCACTCATATTGTTTTTGACCTGCAGATTCATTTATATAGGTAACTATATCAATCTTCTCTTTTATGACCTCTTCATTCCAAGTCATTGCTACTGTGAAACTCACTCACCAAAGGTCACTGGAAACATTCCTATAGTGAAACAAAGTTAGGTTTATTTAGTTTACTGCAGCACAGGAGCACGCATAACAGAGGGGAGTCTGGGAAAGAGAACAGGGACTTTTTATAGGATGTGGGGTTGTTCTGATGATTAGAAAGAAGTGAAGATTTGGGAAATTTGTTGATTATTGTGATTTTTAACCAGGAGGCAGACAAGTCACTGGAAAAATCCGATGTTTTCTTTTTGTTATTGTTTGTTTGTTTTTGAAACAGAGTCACACTCTGTGCCATGGGTAGAATTCCATGACATCCTAGTTCACAACAACCTCAAACTCCTGGGCTCAAGTGATCCTCTTCCCTCAGTCTCCCGAGTGGCAGGAACTACAGGCACCTGCCACAATGCCTGGCTAGTTTTTTTCTCTTTTTAGTAGAGACGAGGTCTTGCTCAGGCCTGAAACTCCTGAGCTCAAGCAATCCACCAACCTCGGCCTCCCAGAATGCTAGGATTACAGGCGTGAGCCGCCAAACCTGGCCCTATCACTGGAAAAATAAAAGCAGCAGTCACTCAGGTCAGTCAGAAGAGAGGGTTGTCATTTTTGTGATTGCAGAATGTCCTTTGTTTCAGACATAGTCATAAAGCGGGCTTATCTATCTTGTTCCATTACAATCATTCAGTTGCCTTGACTAATTATTGTTGATAATCTGTGGCAATTATTTATGTTCTGCCTTGAATAGTATATGTCTCTGATTTATCTTGTTAGATAAATCATGTTAAGAAATTAGCTACTTATTTTCAATGGTTATAAATTTTGTCAAGTTTTTTCACTGTCCATGGAGACGATTATATATACAGGCAGATGTATGATTAAATGTTCAATATCACTGATCATCAGGAAAATGCAAAGTAAAACTACAATAAGATGTCACCTCATTTCAAATACTGACCCACAATTCAAAAAGAAAAAAAAAATCAGCTCAGCGCCTGTGGCTCAACAGGCTAAGGCACCAGCCGCGTACATCTGAGCTGGTGGGTTCGAATCCAGCCTGGGCCCACCAAACAACAATGACAGTAGCAACAAAAAAATGGCCGGGCATTGTGGTGGGTGCCTATAGTCCCAGCTACTTGGGAGGCAGAGGCGGGAGACTTGCTTGAGCCCAGGAATTGGAGGTTGCTGTGAGCTGTGATGCCACAGCACTCTATCCAGGGTGACAGCTTGAGGCCCTGTCTCAAAAAAAAAGAAAAGAAAAAGAAAAAAAAAATCACTTCATACCTGTTAGAATGATTATTATCAAAAAGGCAAAAGATAGGCTCAGTGCCCATAGTTCAGTGAGTAGGGGCTGGCCACATACACAGAGGCTGGCAGGTTCAAGCGCAGCTCAGGCCTGCTAAACAACAATGACAACTGCAACCAAAAAAATATCCAGGTGTTTTGGTGGGTGCCTGTAGTCCCAGCTACTCAGGAGGCTGAGGCAAGAGAATCACTTGAGCCCAAGAGTTTGAGGTTGCTGTGAGCTGTGATGCTACGGCACTCTACCGAGGACGATGTAGTGAAACTCTGTCTCAAAAAATAATAATAATAATAACATGAGCTAGAAAACTTCAGGTTTTCTATTTCTTCCATGTGATGTGTTTGCTCAGTGGAATATTTGGCATGGGTCTAATACTTATGATTACCCTCTTGATTCAGCTTAGGTCAAGAATTGGCTATTGTCCTCAGTCTGACTCTCTGATGACCCACATGACAGGACGGGAATTGCTGAGCATGTATGCTAGGCTATGGGGGGTCCCTGAGCCAAGTATTCATGACTATGTGGAAGCCTTTTTGCATTTAGTATGCCTGAAAACCCATGCCGATGAGTTTGTCTACACATACGGGTAAGGCATTATGCTGCTGTGATTATTAAGCTACCCACTTGTGTTTCTACTGTTTGGAATGGATGCCTGCAAACTCAACCTAAAACCCCTGTCACACAGAAACAATTACTGTGAGATAAACTAATGTCTTGTCAATGTTCAGATATCAGGAATGAGGCAGATCCCACTTGTGTGAGGTTAACCTCTTGCAGAAACAGGCCATAGCATTTGCATTTCAAAAATAAAAGTACCTTCATCCCTATCTTCCTATGGCTTTTGTCTCCCCAAAACAAAAATACTTCTTGAATAGTGATGCTGAAAAATATAACCAAAAACAAAGACAATTACAGTGAAAATGAGTTGTTGTATACACTTGGACTTAAGTCTGCTACTTTGCTAGTCTTATCAAGTCAGTATTCTGGATGGATGAGCTAGTTTTGTTTCATGTATTAATGACATGTATAATCTTCGGGTTTTTTTCTGTCTCCTTTATGACCATAAAGTGGAAAGCGTAAACGTAGACTGAATACCGCTATTGCTCTAATGGGAAACTCTTCAGTTGTCTTCTTGGATGAGCCATCAGCTGGCATGGACCCAGTTGCCCGGCACCTACTCTGGGATGCAGTTTCATGGATATGTAAAACTGGTAAAGTTATCATCATAGCTTCCCACAGGTATGACCCAATGAGAAGCTTAATTGGAAGTTATAAGGGATTGCAATGGGTATAGGATGGAATTATATAGAGCCAGGAATAGGAGTCAGTGAGTTTATCTAATTGTATGTCTACATAGGAGGAACTATGGGTAAAGGCTTAACCTTCTAAAGGAATTAGCCAATAATCCGCAATTCTGGAATCAAAAATTAAGAAAAGATAGGAAGTAAGGGATCTGTTCCTATTTTTTTTTTTTGAGACAAACTTTAACTTTGTTGCCCTTGGTAGAGTGCCATGGCATCACAGCTCACAGCAACCTCAAACTCTTGGGCTCAAGAGATTCTCTTGCCTCAGCCTCCCCAGTAGCTGGGACAACAGGCACCCACCACATCCCCAGCTATTTTTAGAGGCAGGGCTTCATTCTTGTTCAAGGTGGTCTCTAACCTGTGAGCTCAAGCAATCCACCCACCTCAGTCTCGCAGAGCACTAGGATTACAGGCATGAGCCACTACATCTAACCCAAAGAGCTGTTCCTATTGAGGATTTAGGCATCACCTACTTTAAATTTTAAAACAGCCTCTTTTCAAATATGACCTTAGTGGTAATCATCTGTAATAAAGGCTTTCAATTCCAAGTCTTATAATTCTGGCTGTGTTGCGAACACAGAATTAACACTCTGAAAGGAAGTCTCTCAGCTCTATCTCCTTTGTCCTTTTAGCATGGAAGAATGTGAAGCCTTCTGTACTAGGCTAGCCATCATGGTGAAGGGGAAGTTCATGTGTCTAGGCAGCCCTCAGGAACTCAAGAACAAGTTTGGTAACATATACACTCTGGCAGCAAAGATTAAGATTAATGCAGAGGAAGATAAAATAGAGGAATTCAAAGAATTCATCAAAGCTGCTTTCCCAGGTACTTTATTTAGGCTTATTAACTGTGTTAAGTGCTATTTGTTGTTCTGCTGCAAATCCTTAATTTTTTCAGTGAGGCACTAAGTGCCTTTTGAATAATTAAATAATTTTTCTATGAACTTATCCCTAATTATGCAAAGAAGCTTTCACAAAATAGTGTTGGCTCTCACCAATCTCTTATGTAAGTCAACTAGCAAGATAAAATTGTTCACACGTTCTCATCTAGAAAGAGATAAATTTTTGAGGGTAAGTCTATCTTTTTTATCCTTGATCATTCAGGTTCCCTTCTTTTTGAGGTTGTATTCTCTGCCTTTTCCTGATTCCTGAATTAGACAATGCTTATGATATACATATGAGAGACAGTAAACTCCCTATTCTCTTTTCAAGGAAACAATCTGAATGTGGAACAATAAAAATCAGTCATTTTGCTAAATGCCCCTCTGTGCACAATGTATGCTAGCAATAGTACAGTCAATTGTTTCTTTCTCTTCCCTCTATATATTTTATTATTAAACAGAGATATGTAAAACTTTTTTAAAATTTTGGCTTGTTTGGTCTCCACCTTGAATGATCATCTTGTCAATAATGTGGCAGTCATAGTGTCAAGGCTCAAGATGAAAACCACGGAGGCTATAGCAATGGTGAAGCAATAAATGGTATTGGCCTATACTAAAGAAGTTACAGCAAGAATGGAAAGGAGAAAATGGAGATCGTAGATAGAAAGATAGATAGATAGATAGATAGATAGATAGATAGATAGATAAAAATGGGCAATGCAAGAGGAGAAACCACTATGTGGGAAAGATAATTCAGTATTAATTATAATAATTATAAAGTACCTATGATATATTCAGATTAATATAGACATTAGTTGAATATTCACTTAATAATATTTATGATATTTATGCAGCACTTACTGTATGCCTAAGTTAACCATGCAAAGAATCATATATATTATGAGCAAATCTAATATCCTACTGAACCTAAAAGAGTTGGAGGACACCAGAAAAACTGAGAACAGACTGGTCCTGAAGTAGCTGAACACAATAGCCTGGTTATCAAAGTATGGTCTCAAACAATATGTCTAAATGTAAGGTTGCCAATTGACCAACCTTTTCCTATCCTATCCTTAACCAAATTAACTGTTCTAAATACAGTTTTCCCATTCAAAGATTACAGAAAAGAAAGAAAACAGTGTGTGCCCTAACTGCAAAGATTATCCAGAAAAATAGGAAGGAAGAATATAACACATAAAAGATAACTTCAGTCTAAGATTAGGAACTAGAAAAAAATTTAAATAACTACTTCTCACAGCGTGCCGTGGTTCACACCTGTAATTCTAACACTCTGAAAGGCCAAGACAGGTGGCATACTTGAGCTCACGAGTTGGAAACTACCCTGAGCAAAAGCCAGGTGTTGTTGTGGGCATCTGTAGTCTCAGCTTCTTGAGAAGCTGAGGCAAGAGGATAGATTGGGCCCAAGTTTGAGGTTGCTGTACAGAGCAATAACTCCACTGCACTCTACCAGGGGCAAGAAAGTGATACTCTGTCTTAAATAATAAATAAATAAATACTTCTCCCTAAAAGCAAAGAATTTCAGCGAAAATACATTATTTTTTCAAGACCACAAAGAAAAGAGTTCCATTTTCTACAGCATGGCAAGTTGTATTCTTAGAAAGATGAGCCATTTTATAAATTCTATAAGCTTTCATGATAAAAGCTCTCAGAAACTAGGAATAGAGGAAAAATTCCTCAACATAATAAAGGGCATTTATGAAAACCCACATCTAACATCATTCACAATGGAGAAATACTGAAAGCTTTCTCCACTAAGATCAGGAACAAGGATACCTGCTTTCACAGATGCTATAACCTGAGATTTTGCTGAATTTATTTATGAATTTCAGAACTCTTCAGGTGGAGTCATCAGGGTTTTCTAGATATAAGATAGATATAAGATTATATCATCAGCAAGAAAGGATACTTTGATCTCTTTCCTGATCTTTTTTTCTATTTCCTGATTGCTTTTGCAAGGTCTTCAAATACATGTTAATTAGAAGAGGTGCCAATGGGCACCCTTGTCTTGCTCCAGTTCTTAGGGGGAATGTTTTCAAATTTTCTCCATTCAGTATGATGTTGACTGTGGTTTTGTCATATATGGCTTTTATGATTTTAAGGTGTTCTTTCTATGTCTGGTTTGTTGAGGGTTTTTATCATGAAAGGGTGCTGGATTTTACCAAATGCTTTTTCTCCATCTATTAAGATGATCATATGTCCTTTGTTTTTGTTTCTGTTTATGTGGTTAATCATGTTTATTGATTTGCCTATTTTAATAATCTTTGCATCCTGAGATGAAACCCTCTTCATCATAATGAATTATCTGTATGTTGTGCTGTTGAATTCAGTTTTCTAGTCTTTTGTCGAGGATTTTTCCATCTAAATTGGTATGTAGTTTAACTTTTTGTTGTGTCTTTTTCTGGTTTTGATATTACGGTAATACTAGCTTCATAGTGAGATAGGCAAGATCTCCTCTTGATATAGGATAGTTTCTGTAAGGTAGGTACCACCTCTTGTTTGTAGGGCCTATAGAATTTGCTTATGAATCCATCTGGTCCAGGGCTGTATTTTGTTGGGAGTTTTTTTTTGTTTGTTTTTTTACTACTGCTTCAATTTCATTGCTCATTATTGGTCTGGCTGTATTTCTGTTTCTTCCTGATTCGGGTTTGGGAGATTCTGTGTTTACAGGAAATTGTCCTTTTCTTCTAGGTCTTCTAGCTTGTTTGCATAGAGGTTTTCTTAATTTTCACATAATTTGTATTTCTGCAGTATCAATAGTAATGTCTCTTTTTTCATTTCTGATTGAGCGTATTTGAGTCCTTTCTCTTCTGTTTCTTGCAAATCTAGCTAGTGATTTATTCATTTTGTTTATCTGTTCAAAGAACCAACTTTTTGTTTTATTAATAATTTGATGGTTTTTTGTTTCTTTTATATTGGTTTTGGTTTTGGGGGGAGGTTGTTTGTTTGGTTTGGTTTCCATTTGATTTAGTTCTTCTCTGAGCTTTATTATTTCTTTCTTTTGCTGGCTTTGGATTTTGTTTGCCCTGCTTTTTCTAGTTCCTCGACATATGACATTAACTTATTAATTAGTAATCTTTGTCTTTTTGATGTAGGCACTTAAGGTTATGGACTTTCCCCTTAGGACTGCTTTTACCATATCCCATAGGTTTTGAAAGCTTATGTCTCCTTTGTCATTTGGTTTGAGGACTCTTGATTTTCATCTTAATTTCATCAAGGATCCTTCAGTAGCAGGGCTGTTTAACTTCCATGACTATGTGTAGATTTGAATGTTTCTCTTGAAATTAATTTGTAGTTTTATTCCACTGTGGTGTAGAAAGATACATGGTATGATTCCATTTTTTTTATTTGCTAAGATTTGTTTGTGTGTCCTAAGATATGATCGGCATTGGAAAATGTCCTCGTGCTGATGAAAAATACGTATATTCAGTGATTTGGAAGTAGAATGTTCTGCAAATGTCTTTAGGTTCATTAGTTCTAGAGTCCTATTTAAATCTATTATTTACTTATTTATTTTCTGCTTCAATAATCTGTCTAGTTCTTTCAGTTGAGTATTGAAGTTCCCAGCTATAAAGATGGTACTGTTGAGGTAATTTTGGTGAATTAGTGGAAGATGTTGTCTCCAGCTGAAAGGGGAAGTCTCCATCTTTTTAATGGCTGAATAGTATTCCATGGTATACATATGCCACAGCTTGGTAATCCATTCCTGGGTTAGTGGGCATTTAGGTTGTTTCCACATTTTGGTAATTAAAAATTGAACTGCAGGGGGATGAGTAAGATGGTGGATGAGTAACAGCTTTCTCACTGGGCACAGTGAGACTGGAGATAGAAGACTCCAGGCATCTCTGGCTGGTGGGATCTGCCCAGAAACATCTCTTTGGGGACACAGGGAGTCAGTGAGAGACTTCTGGACCCCATGAGGAGGACAAAAGCAGTGGAGAACTGGCAAGTGGTTGCATGTGTTCAGTCTAATTCTGCCAGCAGCTGTAAGTACAGCAGCAGTGAGATTACAAACTGGAAAGGCCTTACCTGTGAGCTGTTTTATTTTTCTTGAACTTGGCACTCAGTTGCACTACCTTAGGAGAACTTGGGCAAGAGTGCAGAGGACTTTAAGCATTGTCTAGGGCCCCAGACTGCACTGATGAGTTAGATGGAGCTAATAGTGTTTGGCTGTGGGCTGCAGGGAGACGTTATGGGAGAACTGCCCCAGCAAGCTCCACCCTCAGGATCGCAGAGCGAGGATCCAGTGGGAGATCATGGGCAAGTAATCTAGTGACTGAGCAGCTTAAAGGCAGGGACTGAGACGCCTTACAGCCTTGGCCCTCAGGGCATAGAGTGAGACTGGTTTTGGCACACTGGGTAAGTGGATAGCCACTTCAGGAGTGATCCCACTGACAAGTGCTTTCCTGGGAAAGCTTCTGCTTAGCCAAGGTTAACAGTTTAAAGTGACTTCTAAGCTGTCACTTTTAAATCTCTCTATGGAAATTTAGGCTCTCTACCTGTGGGGTTAAAGAAATCAGCAGAGGCCTCCAGTCTCCATTCCTCATACCAGCACTTTGATTAACATCTCACACCCCAGATCACCTGTGGCCCAGACAACATTCAGCAAGATATATATACTGCTTTGTTTTTTGTTTTGTTTTGTTTTGTTTTTAATTTCAACATTTTCCCTCTAGATTTTTCTTTTTTTTCTTTTCTTTCTTCATTTTTCTAGTTTAAATATAATTTTCCATTGTTGCCTTCTTTCACATTTAGAACTTCATTTTTGCTAGTGTTTCTACCTCTATTATTTGTTTTTTCCCCCAATTTTATCCCATAAAGTTTTCTGTTTGCTTGTTTTTGTTTGATTTGTAGCATTTTTGTCTTTCCTATTTACTTGGTGGAGGTGGAGTACTGTGCCCAAATAAGCTGGCAAAGAGCTGCTGACCTTAAGGGCATCACTCAACCTGGCACCCACAGAAGTTGTGGGTTATTAAGGTTGGGTCAAAGTACCCTACTATACACCTATATTGCTCCTGTCTCCCTCTTTCTGTGCCTCTCTTCTTTTTGTCAATATTCCCTTTTACTCACCCTCTCTCTTTTCTCTTTTTTCTTTTTTTTTTTTTTTTTTTTTCCTTTTTTCCCTTCTTGGTCTTCAATCTTCTCATCCTTCTGGGAATGTACCCAAAAGGACTCATTGAAACCTTGGTCCAGAGACACAGTAACTTAAAGAGCAAGAGGAAATGAAAGGAAAAATTAGGGCAAAGAAACAGGTAAAAGAAAACACTCATAAGGAAGAATCAGCAGAAAAACTCCTGGCAACATGAAAAACCAGTCCAGAGCAACCCCCCAAGGGACCATGAGTTAGCTACTGCAGAGGATTCCACCTATAAAGAAATGTTAGAAATGACAGAAAGGGGATTTAGAATACAGATGATGAAAACAATGAAGGAAATTGCTGATAAAGTAGAAAATAACCAAAAGAAATCCAACCACAGAATCAAATAAGAGATGAATGATATGAAGAATATAGAAAGGATATAGCAGAGCTGAAGAAACCGAAGCAGTCAATTAAGGAACTTAAAGATGTAATAGAAAGTATCAACAACAGATTAGACCAGGCAGAAGAAAGAATCTCAGAGGTAGAGGACAAAGTTCTTGAGATAACTCAGATAGTTAAAGAGGCATAAAACAAGAGAGAGAAAGCAGAACATTCACTGACAGAATTATGGGACTTTATGAACCATTCAAACATACAAGTTATAGGCATCCCAGAAGGGGAAGAAGAATGCCCCAGGGAATGGAAGCCATGCTAGAGAATATTATAAATGAAAATTTCCCAAATATCACCAAAGATTCGGACACACTCCTTTCAGAGGGATATCAGATCCCAGGTCACCTCAACTGTAGCAGAGCTTCTCCAAAACACATTGTGATAAACCTGTCCAAAGTCAAGACAAAAGAAAAGATTTTTCAAGCTGCCAGGAGTAAGTGCCAGTTGACCTACAGGGGCAAATCCATCAAGGGGTGGACCACAGACTTCTCTAATGAAACTTTTCAAGCCAGAAAACAATGGTCATCTACCTTTAATCTACTTAATCAGAACAATTTCCAGTCCAGAATTCTATATCCTGCTAAGCTAAGCTTTAAAATTGATGGAGAAATCAAATCACTTAATGATATGTAAACATTGAGGAAATTCACCACAACAAGACCAGCTCTACAGGAAATACTTCAACCTGTTCTACACACTGACCATCACAATGGGTCAACAGCAAAGTAAGAACTCAGAAATTAAAGGATAGAACCTAATTTCCACATTGATGCAAAAGATAAAACTAAGCAATGGACTCTCACAAAATAAGATGAATAGAACACTACTACACTTATCAATTATCTCAGTAAATGTTAATGATTGAATTCCCCACTGAATAGGCATAGAGTGGCTGACTGGTTTAAAAAACACAAGCCATCTATTTACTGTCTACAGGAAACACACCTAGCTTCAAAAGACAAATTAAAACTGAGAGTTAAGGGTTGGAAGGCAATTTTCAGGCAAACAGAATTCAGAAGAAAAGCAGGGCTGCCATCTTATTTTCAGATACATATGGATTTAAAGCAACTAAAGTCAAAAAGACAAAGATTGTCACTTTATATCGGTCAAGGGAAAAATACGACAAAAAGATGTTTCAAATCTAAATATTTATGCACCCAACTTAAATGCTCCCAGATTCTTGAAACAGACATTACTCAGGTAAGGTCTGAGCAATATGATATCCTATAATACCATAATAACAGGGGACTTTAACACTCGTCTTACAGAGCTGGACAGATCCTCTAAACAGAAATTAAAAAAAGATACAAGGAACTTAAATGAGACCCTAGAAAAACTGTACTTGATAGATGCATATAGAACACTCCATCCCAAAGCTAAAGAATATACATTCTTCTCATCAGCCCATGGAACATTCTTCAAAATTGATCATATCCTAGGACACAAAACAAACCTCAATGGAA
>CAUYRH010002696.1:0-43458 GCA_963574655.1 Perodicticus potto
TATAGCACTGCAAGCCTTCCTCAAGAAAACGGAAAGAGAGGAAGTTAACAACTTAATGGGACATCTTAAGCAACTGGAGAAGGAAGAACATTCCAACCCCAAACTGAGCAGAAGAAAAGAAATAACCAAAATTAGAGCAGAATCAAATTAAATTGAAAACAAAAGAATTATACAACAGATCAATAAAACAAAAAGTTGGTTTTTTTGAAAAGGTCAATAAAATAGATTAACCTTTGGTGAACCTAATCAGGAAAACAAGAGTCAAATCTCTAATTTCATCAATCAGAAATGGTAAAGACAAAATAACAACAGACCCCTCAGAAATTCAAAAAAATCCTCAACGAATATTACAAGAAACTTTACTCTCAGAAATATGAAAATCTGAAAGAAATCGACCAATACTTGCAAGCATGCCACCTACCAAGACTTAGTCAGAATGTAGTGGAAATGTTGAACAGGCCTATATCAAGTTCTGAAATAGCATCAAGTATAAAAATTCTCCCTAAAAAGAAAAGCCCAGGACCAGATGGCTTCACGTCAGAATTCTACCAAACCTTTAAAGAAGAACTAGTACCTATTTTACTAAACCTCTTCCAAAATATAGAAAAAGAAGGAATACTACCCAGCACATTCTATGACGCAAACATCAACTTGATCTCTAAAGCAGGGAGAGACCCAACAAGAAAAGAAAACTATAGACCAATATCACTAAAGAATACTGATGCAGGGCGGCACCTTTGGCTCACCGAGTAGGGCACCAGTCCCATATGCTGAAGGTGGTGGTTTCAAGCCCAGCCTTGGCCGAATTGCAAAACAGAAAATTAGCTGGCCGTTGTGGCAGGTACCTGTAGTCCCAGCTACTCGGGAGGCTGAGACAAGAGAATTGCCTAAGCCCAGGAGATGGAGGTTGCTGTGAGCTGTGTGATGCCACGGCACTCTACCGAGGGCGATAAAGTGAGACTCTGTCTCTACCAAAAAAAAAAAAAAAAAAAAATTTGGATAGTTAACACCAATAGTGTTCAGATTATAACTTATGTGGCCTTCCAAAAATTTGGATAGTTAACACCTATTGATAGTTAACTAATAATAGGCAGCTATCACACAATAAACAGATACTAAAGATACCCTATTTTAACATTATTTCAAGTACTAAAAAACATAATATAACTATATAGCTAAGAATTGTGTCAATGGCTTTCTGAAGTCACCCCTGAAAAATGAACAGTATACTGTAGTGATGATACAGTGGCTCAAGGGTTGAAATACATTTGGAGCTATATCCCTCTCACTGTCTAGCACAGTGGTTCTCAACCTTCCTAAGTGCCGTGTTGTTACAAACGGAAAAAAGAGGTTGTGTCCCACAGGTTGAGAACTGCTGGTCTAGTGCGTCTCAAGCATCCAAACATTGTCGGACAGTTTAAGGGAAGGAAGTATCCGTGAACTGTAATTGTAGGCCAAATTTCATGGGCAAAAATTTTGTATTTGTATTTTTCAGAGGAGTGCATTTATCAGGTTACCAAAATAATACACTCTCTAGAAGAGGTGGGAGCATGTACTCCAAGTATCTATGTCTTGCAACCTGGATCATACCAACCCATTAGGAGAATTTCTGAGGGAAAAAAAGTCCATTGTGAAGAGCAGTGCCTGCGGCTCAAAGGAGTAGGGTGCCGCCCCATATACCGGAAGTGATGGGTTCAAACCCAGCCCCAGCCAAAAACCTCAACAACAACAACAAAAAAGTCCATTGTGAATTATTTTCAAATACTGGTGGCCTTGCTTTAAAACAAATCCATTTAAGAGAAAAATCTATTGGCTTTCCTTATTTCTGATTACTTTCTAAGCAGAGTAGGCAAAAAAATTAATAATAGTTTCCTCACTATTGTGGAGGCAATAGTATTTAAAAACAAAAGTTAAAAATCTATTAGAAAGCCCCCAGTTGCACTGCCATTAAACATAAGCAGGAAAGAAATTTGGTGATTCTGTGGGAATGTGGTTTTGTAGTTTCTGAGCACTAAGAAAAGTAGCATTTTCTTACATGGTCAAGTTCAAATATGAGTACTAAAAAGAAGTAATTTATCTGACATCTCTCAGACATCTGATATTCAGTCATACTAAATTGTCAACATACCCAGAATAACCTGGACTTTATATTGCATGTTTATGATTAGCTTTGGTCTTTCCAAATTCACTGAACTTATAAAAAATTTGTTTCTTTAGAATCTATTCATCTCCATCTAGTACAGAGCAGACAACAAAGACTGATAACTAGGTCAAGTTCAGAAGATACTGTCACCCTGGACAGCTATCTTCAAATATTTTTGATCATTTTGTATCAGTAAAAACAATTTGAGCATTTCCCCACCTCCCCCAATATTTCTATACTTATTCACAAAGTATATACATGTATTTTTGTATTAATATAGTGTGTATAACACAAAAATATATATTAAAAATGCTATATAAAACAATCATGATATAAGTTTCTAATGCTTTCCCTCTATTGGTATGTGCATGGATCTTTAGATTGTTAGTGATCTCAGTCCTAAGTAAGGATATATCAAAACTCATGGTTTTACTACTGTATTTGAGAGAACTAAACCCTTGTCTCTTTACTGTCATGTTACTGCTAACTACAACCTGAATTTTACCTTAGAAGTGAAAACAACGTAATGTAAACATTTGTACCCTCATATCAGTCTGAAATAAAAAAGAAATCTCGGGACATAAAATCAATGTCCACAAATCAGTAGCCTTCATATATGCCAGTAACAGGAAAGCTGAGAATCAAATCAAAGACACAATACCCTTCACAATTGCTTCAAAGAAAATGAAATATCAGGGAATATACCTAACAAAGGTCATGAAGGATCTCTACAGAAAGAACTACGAAACCCTGAGAAAAGAAATAGCAGAAGAAAACATAGAGGAAATCAGAGCCAAGCAACAGATACAAATTGCTGATACCATTTCAGCACCTGGATCTAGTCATGCTGAAAATTACCCAGGTCTTTTTCTATGAGCATCAATAATCACCTTCTTTTGGATAAAGTATATTTGTGTTGTATACTTGTCACTTGCAAGCAAGAGTACTGATTCATTCAGACATCTAAAAAATAATTATAATATTCCCATACTATAGTTAAGAGGCGATGGATAGGCTGATCCAGGATGATAATGATAACCAAAAATATATGCACATGAAATTTATATATTTTGATACTGTTCAAAGTCTCATTTAATCCATACAACAACTCTATGAGGCACTGTTACTAAGTCCTACTTTACATAGACAGAAAAATTGAGTAGAGAGAAATTCTGTAACTGACCAAAGTTACCCAGCTGGTAAGTTAGTGGAACCAGGATTGCAACTTTGTCAGTCTCTTCTAGATTCTAAACTCAGCCCAAAATATATCTTCTTGAATAGTCACGGTTAAAAATAAAGCAAAGATTTCATTGTAAAGAGAAGCCAGGTACCTTTCTTATAAATAAGGAGGATTAAGAATAATTTGTTTCTAAAATGAAAGTATTTCTTCATTTGCCAAGAAGATAATGAGAGAATCACAGGGTATCAGTATCATAAAGAATTCTTCCATTTCTAAACTCTATATTTATGTAAAATTATTATTGAATCATATGATTAAGTGGTAGAGTAGAGCTTAGAATAAGCAATATAATAATGTTTAAAATGTTAATGTTGTTGAACTCCTACTACATATTCAGAACTGCAATAACTGTTTAATTGTGGTAATTAGTGCAGTCCTCACAGTGACATTAAGGAGACACATATTCTTATATTCAGTTTACAAAAAAAGGAAATGGAAGCTTGAAGAGGAACTGGCAACACTTAATGGGATTTTAAGCATCAAAGCTGGAATTTGAACTAAGGTTTGATTCTAATCCTCAGATCTTATAACTAAACTATATTCCATATTGCTACCCCAAGACTAATTTCTAAGTAAGTTAAAATACTGAAGTTTTTATAAAAAGTTGGGGGGGGGGGGAATTACCAACCAAGACAAATATGTCTTTGCCAGTGGATTATGTTAAAGTTTTTCTTTCTTTTGTAAGATGTGCTAAACATCAGGAATGTAAGTTACGAGTGTGTTATCGCCCCTCTTTTAAGGTATTAGCTTAATAAGAGAACACCTTTAGAAGTGATAACATATATAGTGAAATATAGAACCAGATTTTCCTGGCAATAAATCACCTAGTGCAAACCTATAGGCTGCTTCAAACAGGTCCAAGGGTTTTGCCGGAATTGTTGGCTAAGATGTGCCTGGGCTGGCTTGTGCAAAGAGGTTCTATATACAAAGCCTTTGGAAATATTTTAACATTTATTTATGTACACTGATGTAAGTGTGTATGAATAAATACTTCAGATTTTTCTACATGTGCACCCTCCACCTCCCATGCATGAAACTTCAAAACTTATTTTATTGCTAAAAATATAGAGAGAAATAAAAGAGACCTTCCTCTTTTGCAGCAATAGGGAGCTGTCTATAACTTAACAGAGATACTTCCTGTTTTTAAGCAGTTGAGAGGGCATGATTTTCAACCCAGGTACTCACTTTGGCAAGTTAGTGCTATGTTGATAGATGCTTTTATAACCACTTTTCTTCCACCATAAATTTCAACATGGAAAGAGAGACAATTTGTTTTTCTCTCTACTTTTTTTCTTTTCAAGGGTTGCATTTATTTTATTATTTATTTATTTTTATTGTTGGGAAGTCATTAAGGGTTCCAAAGAATAAGATTACAGTGCTTACATTTATTAAAGTTCCTCTTATAATTGTGTTCCACCTCCAAGACTGTGACCCCCACCACCATCGCCATCCTTCCCTCTCTCCACTCCCCCATTACCCCACCCCTTAACATGTATTAGGTCATCTATTGTCTTCTTATTAGAATTAAGTACATTGGATTCTTGCTTCTCCATTCTTGTGATGCTTTACTAAGAAGAATGTGTTTCAACTCCATCCAGGTTAATATAAAAGATATAAAGTCTCACTCTTTTTTATTGGCTGAATAGTATTCCATGGCATACATTTACCACAATTTGTTAATCTAAGGAGTTAATCCAAACCCCCCTGGATCTGTGGGCATCTAGGTTGTTTCCACAATTTGGCAATTGTAAATTGAGCTGTAATAAACAGTCCAGTGCAAATGTCTTTATGATAAAATGATTTTTTTTCTTCTGGGTAGATGCCCAGTAATGGGATTGCAGGATCAAATGTGAGTTCTTTGAGGGCTCTCCATATTTCCTTTCAAAATGGTTGTGTTAGTTTGCAGTTCCACCAGCAGTGTAAAAGTGTTCCCTGTCTCCACATCTATACCAGCATATGCAGCTTTGAGACTCTGTGATGTGGGCCATTCTCACTGGGGTTAGGTGATTATCTCCGGGTGGTTTTGATTTGCATTTCTCTGGTGGTTAGGGACAATGAGCATTTCTTCATATGTTTGTTAGCCATTCATCTGTCTTCTTTAGAAAAGGTTCAATAGTTAAGGCAATTCTTAGTAATAAAAACAAGGCCGGGAGCATTAGCCTACCAGACTTTAGGCTATACCACAAGGCCACAGTGATCAAAACAGCATGGTATTGGCACAAAAATCAAGACACAGACATCTGGAACTGAATAGAAAACCAAAAGATAAAACGAATATCTTACAGCCACCTGATCTTTGATAAATCAAACAAAAACATACACTGGGGAAAAGAATCCCTAGTCAATAAATGGTGTTGGGAGAACTGGATAACCACATGTAAAAACTGGACCTGACACTGGACCTACACCTCTCACCACTTACAAAAATTGACTCAAGGGCAGCACCTGTGGCTCAGTGAGTAGGGTGCCGGCCCCATATACTGAGGGTGGTGGGTTTGAACCCGGCCCCGGCCAAACTGCAACAAAAAATAGCTGGGTATTGTGGCAGATGCCTGTAGTTCCAGCTACTCGGGAAGCTGAGGCAGGAGAATCACCTTAGCCCAAGAGCTGGAGGTTGCTGTGAGCTGTGACATCATAGCACTCTACTGAGGGCGACAAAGTGAAACTCTGTGTCTTAAAAAAAAAAAAAATTTGACTCAAGATGTATAAAAGATTTAAATTTAAAGCATGAAACAATAAAAATCCTTGAAGAAAGTGTGGGGAAAACAGTTGAAGGTATTGGCCTGGGGAAAGACTTCATGAAGAAGACTCCAGCAACTGCACCAACAACAAAAATAAACAAATGGGACTTAATTAAACTGAATAGCTTCTGTACAGCTAAGGAGACAACAATCAAAGCAAATAGACTACCATCAGAACTGGAAAAGATATTTGCATACTATGAATTGGACCAAAGCTAGATAACTAGAATCTACAGAGAATTCAAAGGAAGCAACAAAAAAAGAGCTGATAATCTCTCATATCAATGGGCAAGTGAGGTGAATAGAAACTTCTCTAAAGAAAACTTGTTTTTTTTTTTTTTTTTAAGGTTTAGGGATAATAGGAGAGAGACTGAGTAGAGAGGAAAGGGAAGTTAAATATAACCAGAATAGATGGATGGCAGAGGTTAGCATACCTCTGGCAGATATGGCCATAGAATTTCAAACCTTCTCTGAAGATGGGGAATGGGAGCGATTTCTTTATGTGTACAAAAGATTTTAAACAAATCTTTAAAGAGTTTAAAAGTCGCAATTACAAGTCTACCACATTCTCTAACAAAGCATTTTTAAAAATCTGTCATGTGAGCCAAGGGATTAACATTGCTTTCAGCATTAAAATTAATAGGACTGTGGGTATAAAGTTCTAAAGTAGGCAGTTCTGCTTTAATGATTTGAAATGAATTAACTGACTTTGTTTTTTATTATTCAATATTACTCCTTCATGTCAGTGTCTTCATTTACTTTGTTTGTTTTCATTTTTGTTGTAGTAAGAAAGATTTCCTTTAGGAATTGCAAAGTGCTTGCCTGGTTTTCATGACTTCACGGTGATGGTAAGAACTCAATTAGACTTAACAGTATGTTTTTATATATTTTATCTAACTTTACATCAGATCAGCGATTTTTCTTACCTAAGAGCATTCCCTTCCAATCCCGTAGTGCCCCACGACTGAACGCTGCCTACAATTACCCCACTCTGGGGTATCTTCAAGTTCTCTTCTGTTTTCTCTTTTCCATCTGGTGTCTTCTACCTACTAAATACCCTGGTTTAGCACATAATCCTGTCTTAGCTATTGGCCAACATCCTCCTTCCCCACTCATGGCTAAAGAATCATTTATTTATTAGCTGTCTCTAGTTCTTGACTTGTCAATCTTTACTCAGTTGACTCCAGTCTATCAATTCCACCACAATGATTCCTGTTAAAATCACTAATGAACTCTGGGTTGTTACATTTTTTTTAAATGCTTTTTCTGTCTGTATCTTGCCTAAACTTTCAGCAGGATCTGAAACACTAAATTACTCCTGTTTTCTTAACCACACCTCTCTCTTGGCCTCTGACACTCTACATTAAACCTGTTCAGGGACAGGTGCTAGCTGATTCCTCCCCTCTACTTTACCTCACTGCTTCAGAGTTTACGCTTGACCTTGTTCTTTTTTCTCCTCACCGTTCCATTCATTCCCATCTATAAACACAGGCATACCATATGCTCCACTTTGCTGTGCTCCTCAGATAATTGTTTTTTCCTTTTCTTTTCTCTTTTTAAAATGATACAAATTAAAGGTTTGTGGCCACCCTACATCAAGCAAGTCTACTGGAGCCATTATTCCAAAATCATGTGGTCATGCTGAGTCTCTGTGTAACATTTTGGGAATTCTTATAATAATTTAAACTTTTTCATTATTATTATATCTGTCATGGTGTCTGTGATCAATGAACTTTGGTGCTGTTATTGTACTTGTTTGGGGGATACCAGGAACCACACCTACCCACTGTTTCTCTTTATCGCTCTTCTTGGGCCCTATTCCCTGAGACACAGTATTGAAATCAGGCCAATTAATAACCCTGCAATAGTCTCTAAGTGTTCACATGAAGGGGAGATTTAAACTCTCACTTTAAATCAAAAGCTAGAAATGATTAAGATTTGTGAGGAAGGCATGTGGAAAGCCAAAAGCTAGGCCTCTTGTGCCAAATATTAAGCCATATTGTGAATGCAAAGGAAAACTTCTCGAAGGAAATTAAAAATGCTATTACTCCAGTGAACACGTGAATGATAAGAAAGAAAAACAGCTTTATTGCTAATATGGAGAATGTTTGAGTGGTCTAGAAGATCAAACCTGCCAAACATTTCTTTAAACCAAGCCTAATCCAGAGCAAGGTTCTAATACTCTTCAATTCAGTAAAGGCGGAGAAAGGTGAGGAAGCTATATAAAAAAAAAAAAAAGGAAACTAGCAGAGGTCATGAGGTTTAAGGAAAGATGCAATCTTCTTTCCTTAAACATAAAGGTACAAGGTAAAGCAGCAAGTGCTGATATAAAGGCTGCAGCAAGTTATCCAGAACCAGTGGAGATAACTGATGAAGGTGGTTACCCTAAACAACAAATATTCAAAATAGACCAAACAGCCTTCTATTGCCATCTAGGACATTCATAACTAGAGAGAAGTGAATGCCTGGTTTCAAAGCTTCAAAGGACAGGATGCCTGACTCTCTAGAGAGGGGCTAATGCAGCTGGCGAAACAGGCTGAAGCCAATGTTCATTTACCATTTTGAAAATGGCAGACTCTTAAAAATTATGCTAAATCTATTCCACCTATGCTCTACTCATGGACGGAACTCTCAAGTCTTATGATTTAAGAAAATAAATTTTGTAAGCCTATAGCTGCCATAGATAGTGATTCCTTTGACAGGCTTAGGCAAAGGGAATTGACAATCTTCTAGAAAGGATTCACCATTATAGATGCCATTAAGAACACTTGTGACACAGAAGAGGAAGTCAAAATATTAAAATTAATGGGAGTTTGAAAAAAGGTCCTTCCAACCCTCATGGACAACTTTGAGGAGTTTAAGACTTCAGTGGAGGAAATTACAGTACATGAGGTGGAAATAGCAAGAGAATTGTAATTAGAGAGTGAAGCCAGAAGATAGCTAATTGCTTCAATCTTCTGATAAAACTCCAGCAGGTGAAGAGTTACTCATTATCTTCACCTCTAACATATGTTAATTTTAGTTGTCTGGGTTGTTCTAAGGATAAAATGATATGGTGCATGTTAAAAGAATCAGCACAATGTCTGGTTTCTAATAAGCACTTACTAAATGAAAGCTGTCTACCTTTACGCATTCATTCACTCAGCAACTGCAATGTCATTCCACTGTGTTCTGCTTTGTATGGTTTCTATAAGCAATCAGCAGAATTATTACTTGGTTAATGTATATTTTATACCTTTTTCTCTAGCTGTTTTTAATATTTTTCTTTTTAACAAACTGTGCTGGGGAAATTGAATACCCATAAGCAAAACAATGAAATTGGATGCTTGTCTTACACCACATATTTAAAAAAATCAACTCAAAAGGGATTAAAGACCTAAACCTTAAAGACCTAAAGAGTTGAAACCGTAAAACTCGTAGGAGAAAACATAAAAGTTTCATGACAATGGCCTTGGTGCCAATTTTATAGATATGATGCCAAAAGCATAGGAAACAAAAACATTAATAAACAAGTGGGACTATATCAAACTAAAAAGTTTCTGGACAACAAAGGAAACAATGAACAGTTTGAAACAGCGAACTCACAGAATGGGAGAAAATATTTGCAAACCATGTATCTGATAAAGGGTTAATCTCCAACATACATAAGGAACTTCTACAACTCAGTTAAAGAAACCCTATTAATTCAATTAAAAAGGGGATAAGGAATTGAACAAACATTTCTTCAAAGATGATAAAGGCCAATAGGTTTAAGAAAAAATGCACAACATCACTACTCATCAAGGAAATACAAATCAAATCCACAATAAGGTATCATCTCATACTTGTCAGGGTGGAGTGTTATAAAAGAAATGAAAAAGGCAGCAAGGTTTTGTGAAGATGTGGAAAAATCAGAACACACACTGTTGTTAAGAATGAAAAATGGTGGGCAGCACCTGTGGCTTAAGGAGTAGGGCGCCAGCCCCATATATCAGAGTTGGCGGGTTCATACCCGGCCCTGGCCAAAAACTGCAAAAAGAATGAAAAATGGTGTAGCCACTATGGAAAATAGTAATGAATGTTCCTCAAAAAATTAAAAATATAATTACCTTGTGATTTATCAATCTAATTTCTGGGTATTTATCCAAAGAATTGAACTATAGCACTATTCATGATAGCTGAGACACAAAAGCAATCTAAATGTTCATCAACAAATGAATAAAAAAAGTGGGATATACACATTTTAGAATACTGCACATTCTTAGAAAAGGAATTCTGCCATATGAGACAACATGGATGAACTTTGAAGACATTATGCTAAGTGAAATAAACCAGTCACAAAAACAGTCACAAAAATACAAATACAGTATGTTCTACCTATCTGAAGTAGCTAAAATGGTCAAAATCACAGAATCAAATGGTGAAATGGTGGTTACCAGGGAAGACAGAAATGAGGCATTACTAATCAACAGCATAAAACATGAGTAAGTTCTAGAGATTTTGTTATACAACAATTACTTATAACCAACAATACTGTATTGTACAGAATACAGAAGAAATGTTTGTTCAATTCCTTATCCCCTTTTTAGTTTAATTATTAGGGTTTCTTTAACTGAGTTGTAGAAGTTCCTTATGTATGTTGGAGATTAACCCTTTATTAAACCTTTACATGGTTTGCAAATATTTTCTCCTATTCTGTGAGTTTGCTGTTTCAATCTGTTGATTGTTTCCTTTGTCGTCCAGAAACTTTTTAGTTTGATATAGTCCCATTTGTTTATTAATGTTTCTGTTTCCTGCACTTTTGGCATCATATCTATAAAATTGTTACCAAGACCAATGTCATGAAGATTTTCTCTTATGTTTTCTCCTAGGAGTTTTACGGTTTCAACTTGTTAGGTCTTCAAGGCTTAGGTGTTAATCCCTTTTGAGTATTTAAAGATTTTTTAAAGGGTAGACCTTAAGCTAAATGTTCTTACCATAATAAAATATAATTAAAAAAAAAAAGATTTCCCTTTTTATCAGTGATTTTATATAATTTAACCATAATGTGCCTTGTGTTAATTTTCTTTATGTATTACATATTTACTTAGCTTAGAGTTTGTTGAGAAATATAGTTTTCAGCAGCAAATACATACTAGAATATTAGTGCTAAGTATTTGTGGTCTTTGAAAATGATACCTTTTAGATCAAAGAGAAACATGTTCTAAACCTATCTCAGAGTTTTCCAGGAGAATTTTGAAATTTAAAATAATAGACACACGAGAAAGTGTTATATGTGTGAGCCATAACTGACATAATGTTCTAACTGTCTTTACTATATCTACAGGATTGAAGAAAAATCCTATCATTCTGCTAGCACAGGACAAATTGTATTTCCTCTAAAAAGCAGTACACAATTGAGGGCAGAAATAAAGGTAAGCAAAAGCTAAAGCCCATCTCTGATCTTGAACTCTATAGTTCTAAAACACATGAGATCTCCAATCTGATTATACAGCATCCATTTAAGCTGGCAATGAAAAGGTAAAACTCTAGATCAGTGCTATACAAAAGAAACACAGGGTGAGCTACAAGCATAATTTTAAGTTTTCTAGAAACTACATTTTAAGAACTTTTAAAAAGGAGAAAATTGGGCCAGGCATGGTGGCTCACATCTATAATCCTAGGGCTCTGGGAGGGTGATGGAAGTGGATTGCTTGAGCTCAGGAGTTCAAAACCAGCCTGAGCAAGAGCAAGATTCAGTCTCTAATAAACAGCCAGGTGCTGTGGTAAGAGCCTGTAGTCCCAGCTACTCAGGAGGCTGAGGCAAGAGGGTCACTTGAGCCCAAGAGTTTAAGATTGCTGTAAGCTATACAATGCCATGGCATTCTACTGAGTGACAAAACTCTGTATCCAAAAAAAAGGGGGGGGGGGAATTAATTTAATAATCTATGTTGTTTAGTCTAAAACATCTAAAATGTTATTTAAAAATCAAAGTAAAAATTATTTTAAAACATTTTACATTGATTTTTGGTACAAAGTCTTTGAAATCTGGACTGTATTTTACACTTAAAACCACAGCTTGATTTGGACAAGCTGTACTTTAGGGGCCTTATGGCCACATGTGGCCATAGGTAGGCAGCTCTAGGTCTAGATGTGGAGACATTCACTAAAGAACCTATCCAGAGACATACATCAAGTTGTTCAAACACTATATAAATTAATCTTATGAATTCATGAGCCACTCTTATCAATTTTCTTCATATTAACCATTATCAGCTGAAGAAGTATTCAACTCCTTTTTAATAATAACAAAAAAAATCTACTAAGATAGCTAAGAAACTAGAATATGAGACAACAAAGGTGTGCTTCAAGTAAAATTTTAATTTGTTGTTCAGTTATATGCTAAACTCCATTTTAAGTCTAGTTTAGATTTCCATTAGAAGCATTATAGAGAGCAAATTAAATTATGTATACCTGTAAATTATGTGTACTTCAGATATGTTACTTGTGAAGAGAAATATATAATAGAATTGTATTGCTTATATGGTACGAGGTCCCAAATTTTTGTCACAGTCTCTCTAGAGCGGTTTCAAGATAATTAAATAATTCAGAGATATGAAAAAAATGTCTATTTATTAGAGCTTTATTTCATTTTAAGGAACAGGGCAAAGGTTTTCTTGATAGGTTATTATCTTTAGAAATATTTTATACACACATACTATATATATGTGTACATATATATAAAACAATAAATCTTCAATATCTGTATATATAGTATGTATATATATATGCATACACACATATCCAGAAGGAAAATTATATTTTAACAACCAAAAATAGGTTAAAAAAAAAGTTTTCCTTAAACTCAAGCATAGAAATACCACCAGTGTTTGTTTTTCTATATTAATGTTTACATATGCTTAAATTATAGGTACATATATTATTCATAGGAATTAAAATATGAACAGAAATCATGTAAATTAATTGTCCCACATTTTGCCTTGACTGTACACACCAAGAACTAATATGGATAATTCCATTTTGTCACAGACTTAGATATGCATGGGTGTAGCCCCGGCCAGAGCTGACCATTTCCTATTCTCTAGGACACAGACATTAAAATACAAAAATAGTTCCAATATTATTGTTCCTTCCAATTCCCACTCATGTTGATTTCAACCTTTAATGCTAAAACTCTATAAATTGTTGTAGCAAAAAAAGTATTTCCATTTCCAAGCTTCTGAAATTAGAAGAAGCAGAAACTAGAAGATAGACCCAGGGTATGTAAAACTATTACTAAGTAAAATTAGCTGCATTAAAAGGAACACTATTTTTGTTTTTCTTGAGACAGAGTCTTACTTTGTCACCCTTGGTAGAGTGTCGTGGCTCACAGCAACCACAAACTCTTGGGCTCAAGCAATTCTCTTGCCTCAGCCCCCGCCAAGTAGCTGGGACTATAAGTGCCCACCACATGCCCAGCTATTTTTTTTTTTTTTTAAGAGACAGGGGTTTGCTCTTGCTCAGGCTGGTCTTGAACTCCTGAGCTCAAGCAATCAGGCTGCTTTGGCCTCCCAGAGGGCTGAGATTACAGGAGTGAGCCACCATGTCCAGCTGTATAACTTTTCAAAACATACAGTCATAACAAAAATTTCTCAATATTTCAAACTATAGTAAAACCACTGTAAGTTAAAATTGTTCAACATATAGCGGTGGTCACAATAAGGAACTAGATCTTAGTGCATGTAATACGTGTCTGAATCTATGGAAATTAGGTCAATTTAAGGAGGCGGTCAATATAGGGAGGTGGTCAACTATGGAGGTTCTACTATATATAAAAGATGGAGTTTTAGGCTCGGTGCCTGTGACTCAAGTGGCTAAGGCACCAGCCATATACACCTGAGCTGGCAGGTTGGAATCCAGCCTGGGCCCACTAAACAATAATGATGGCTGCATCCAAAAAATAGCCGGGCATTGTGGCAGGCACCTGTAGTCCTAGCTACTTGGGAGGCTGAGGTAGGAGAATCGCTTGAGCTCAGGAGTTGGAGGTTGTGAACTGTGATGCCACAGCATTCTACCCAGGGTGATAGCTTGAGGCTCTGTCTCCCTGCCCCCCCAAAAAAAGAAAAGAAAAAGATGGAGTTCTCTTCAGCTTAATAAAGAGGAATTTTGTTTGGTATGTTCTTATAGTGTTTATTTTGCCTACTATTATCTTCTGAGGATACCTAAAAGCAAATTAAGAATGTTTCAGTTCTCTGTAAACAATAAATCTTCAAGGGATAGAACAAAATGTAATAACTAGAACAGTTAAGACAAGAAAAGGTTTGGGTTTTCTGTGTAGGGGGTGAAAGGCAGAAGATTTCAACTTCAATTTGAGGGCCTGGGTTATGTGCAGGCAATGAAAAAAATAAAATGAGGTTATTAATGAGGACAAGGTAGAAGAAATACTTTGGGTAGACCCTAAAGGCTGTTGAAAACAAATTACTGGATAATAGAGTAAGGTAATAAAAACTAGGGAATGAGGAATGAAGCAAGAATAATGTATAAAGGAAAAAAAGGTTTCCTTCCTGACCTCACTTGTTTTTGTTATTGAGCAATCCATACTCACAGTAAAAAAGCAGCAACACTTAACAGTAGAGAAAAGTGTATTCGAAAGAAAATTCTTATTTTCTCAATCTATTCATTAATTTCCCTTCACAGAAACCACAGTATTTTCTTCCAGATATTCTCTATGATTGGATAGATATATCTAAAACCCGCCCATTAAAAAGTAGTAGAATAGAATTACGCTTTCTTGTTTATAATCTGCTGTTCATGAATATGTCACTCTTTGCCTATAGTATTTTAAAACTACCACCTAGCCAAAAAAAAAAAAAAAATCACTTAGCAACTGGACAACCATAGGTTTACTCTACTGGGCTCAGGGAACAGGAGGGGCAAAGTGCTTTCGGTGATGTGAGGAAATGGAAATTAATTTGAAAAGCCTATTTTATTACTCATTAGGATCCCAGAAACAAAATTGTAAGTTTAAGTTAAAAAAAAAAATTCTTCCCACAGTTCTTCTTCTATCGTTCCAGCACTTTCTAAGGTCTTTTCTACCTCATTAACAAAACTGGCATTTGTCACCGAACATTCTTCTCCCCTGACCAAGCATGTCAGCTTAAGGAGATGGTCAATACAGGCAAGTGGTAAACTATGAAGGTTCTTCTGTATATTGGATACTCAAAAGTTGCTAAGAGAGTAGATTTCAAAAATTCTCACCTCCCCCAGAATAAATATGTGATATAATGTACATGTTAAATAGCTTCATTTAGCCATTCTAAATGTACAGGGTATACACAAAACATCATATATACCATAAACACATAAAGCTTTACTTGTTTTTTTTAAAAAAAAAAGAAAGAAACAAAATTATAGTCAGTGTCCTGGCAGGAATTGTGCAGTCAAATTAATTAGGGAATACTTTCAGAAGAGTAGGAAAGGTTAAGGGATGCTGAAGGAACCAAAGTCTAGTAATTACAGGAAGTGATTACTGCTTAGGAACTGGAAGGAATACAGGGAAGCAAACAGCATTATTAAAATCCAAACAAAGCAGTTGGGGAAATGGAATGAAGACTTAAAGGACAAGAGATACACTCATAAAGGGACACAGCCAATGCTAGAATTGAGGTTCTAGGGCAGAGAAAGAGCAGGAAGACTCATCCTGATCTCTTTTCCTCCTATTTTCAAATCTCTTGTTGATGCTTCCAACTGGCTAAATCCAATGGAATGGAATCCATGGCTACACAGTCCACAGGGGCACCTCAACACGCCTTACCTTCCTTATATGGACACAGACAACACTGATAAAGGAAAGAGGAGATGGGGGGCAGAATACGAGTTGAAAATCCCCCTCTCAAACTGTTTCCTTCTGCTCTCCCAACAATCAACAGAAGTCAACATTTCTGTGACTCCAAACTATGTGGGGGGATTTCTCCCCACCACCAAGCTACTAGTCAGTTTTGTAGTTGACACCAACTGGGTGGCCTGCAACGCAATTCTAAAACTATCTACACCTGGAGACAACACTAGATGCCACAGGTTGAGTGCTGAGTCCCACAAGACGAGGCCCACTTCAAATACCAATCACAAGCTCTAGGTTGTTTTACCTGTGCTTCTGGCCTTCAGGCTATAAATATTCCACATGGAGTTATTGTCCACATGCATGAAAATGATGGATGAATAAAGAAGGCATGAAAATCTGGTTTAACAAAGTCTGCTCACAAAGGCCTGGAGGATTACGTAAAAAAACAGATTTGCTTGGTTTCGATCACTTCAAAGCCCATGTTACACAAAGTGCAAAAGTGACTGTAGTGGACTTGAAAACTTAACTTTCTGTGATGGCTGGTCGGCTAAGCAGCCAAGTGAAACCTCTTGATGTGTCTGTAAACAAGCTCGTTAGAGCCCTAATGAAAAAAAGAGTCGATGTTGTAGAGGCAGTCATCTGGTAGACTTAATACCTATAGGAAGCATCAAGAAAGCATCCATGGCTCGGGTTTGTGACTGGATCCTAACATCATGGTGGATGGGCGGTGCCTGTGGCTCAAAGGAGTAGGGCACCGGCCCCATGTGCCGGAGGTGGTGAGTTCAAACCCGCCCCAGCCAAAAACTGCAAAAAACAAACAAAAAAGAGAATGAAGTGGTTGTGAAATTGTTTTAAAAATGTGGCATCAGCAATGATATGGGATGGAACTGGGGATGATGAAATTTACCAGGATAAGGAAAGTGACTCTTCAGAAGACATCAGTAATGTAGAAACTGAAGAAGACAATACTTCTGACATTAACAATGATGAAGAGCTCTTGGCCTTCCATACAATTTTTTATACCTTGTATCTGTTCTTGTGATTTGTAATTATTTGTTACATAAAATTTCTTATACCATAATATGTTAAAAAATAAATGCTAAAATTCCTTTATGGTATGACAAACAAGTACCTAAACATAAAAAAACTCAAATTTGAATTAAAAAATTAACACGAAACTTTTTTTCCTAAAAGTTTGGGTCAAAAACATGGGTATGCTTTATACAAGAAAGTACGTTATACAGGGCAAAATGTGGTATTTACAACATCACAGAAGAGAAGAATCAGCATGATGAACTAACCATAGCTATTTTTAATGTTGTTTGGTAAGAATCACTTTAGCATTCTTTTGGAGAATATTCCAAATCCTCTTCATTATTCAAACAAGTTACCTCAAAGACTTTGGTACCATCCATCCATAAAACCACTGATGGTTAATTCTGTAAAGTCTGACAAAGCTTGTGGATGCAGAGTCTAGGGCAGTGGTTCTCAAACTTCTTAATGCTTCGATGTATTTTCATTGTTACAAAGGGGTCGCGACCCACACGTTAAGAACCGCTGGTCTAGGGGTTAGCTACTGTACTGTTAACTGCCAACACATGCAAATTTGGTCTCATGTGCTTATCCAAATCAGTGGCTACTTATACAATTTGCTTACCCAGGTCTAACGAATTTGTTTTTTATAATAGTTCTGATATTATGGTCTGAGTTGTTTATGAGCCAAGAGGTTCCATTAAACCTGTTCCTTCCTTGTGCTTTTAGTGTTGTATTTAAGAACCTACTGCCAGACCCAAAGACATTAAGATTTGCCCATGTTTTCCTCAAAGAGTTTTAAGATTTTTAGCTATTATACTTAGGCCACTGATTCATTTTGAGTTAGTTTTGTATATGGTGTGAGGCAGGAGTCCAATTTCATTCTTTGCACATAGAAATTAAGTTGTCCCTGCACCATCAGTTGAAGTGTCTTGGCATCTTTGTCAATACTCAGTTGGCTATATATTCAAGGGTTTATTTTTGGACTCTTCATTCTATTTCATTAATCTGTACACAGTCTACCCTTATGTCAGTATCACACTGTTTGTATTACTGCAGGTTTGTAGTAAATTTTGAAATTGAAGAGTATAAGTCCTTCAACTTTTTCCTTCTTTTTCAATATTGTTTTTGCTATTCAGAGCCCCTTCCATGATATATGAATTTGAGGACTAGTGTTCTCATTTCTGCAAAAATATCATTGAAATCTTGATAGTGATTACATTGAACCTGTAGGTCAACTTTGGGTAGTACCCACATCTTAACAACATTAAGTCTGTTGATCTATGAACATGGATCTTCAATTTATTTAGGTCTTCTTTAATTTCTTTTGCAATGTTTTGTAGTTTTCAGTATGTATGTATTCCATCTTGGGTAAATTTATTGCTAACTATTTTGTTTTTTAGATGATAATATAAATGGAACTGTTTTCCTAATTTCATTTTCAGATTGTTTACTGCATGTATAAAAACACAACCTAAAGTAATTTGGGCATAGTCTATGATATAAGACGGCCAGGATATGACTTAAGATTTGGAGGAATGCTCTACTGTTTTTATCTAGAATAGTTAATGTGAACATGACCTAGTAGCTAATTTTCAGTAGAATTCTCTACAATGCTTCAACTCTTTATTCATACTTTCTTCCTCATTAATTCAGTTTTTCCTCCCTAACAAGAGTTAAAAGACTCATTGTTTCAGTACCCTATGTTTCCAGGATAGCAGTTTATGCATGGTTCAACTACTATACTGAAGTAGACTTTTGTGTGAGTTTCATTTCCTGAATAACTCTACTCATTGACTGAATAACTCTACTTAGAGTTATGAGTAGAGTTATTTAGGAAATGAATTATAATAAGAAAGGCAAATTATCCACTTGATTCCACGAGATAAGCAAGAGTAAAACATTCTAGCAAATTTCTCAAAACTTTTTATTAAATTCTTTTGTAGCAAATACTAACTTCGGAAACATTTAAAAAAGGATGGGCTTGGGAATTACAGCGAGGAGTAACTGACTATACAGCACAATAGAAAAAACTATTGTCGGATGACAAAATAAAAGAATTTGCAGATTATATTTCTTTTTTTTTTTTTTTTTTGAGACAGAGCCTCAAGCTGTCACCCTGGATAGAGTGCAGTAGCATCACAGCTCACAGCAACCTCCAATTCCTGGGCTCAAGCAAGTCTCCTGCCTCCACCTCCCAAGTAGCTGGGACTACAGGCGGCCACCACAACACCCAGCCAATTTTTGGTTGCAGCCATCATTGTTGATTGGCGGGCCTGGGCTGGATTCGAACCCGCCAGCTCAGGTATACGTGGCTAGCGCCTTAGCCCGTTGAGCCACAGGGGCTGAGCCTGCAGATTATATTTCATCTAAAGGCATTTGGAGACAAGATTGCAACTTCCTGTAGGGGTAGAGATTAGACAGGGAGAGTGCTCTAAAACACCACCACACCGGATCTGTTTACAACACAGCACTTCAATAAGTATTCCTTGCTGCTTTTCAGGTTTTCTAGTAGCTATTCCTGGATAACACTTATTGAAGTATATTTGAATTCCAACTCAGAAGCTCAGGAATTGCAATGGCTTTGGAAAATTAATTTTAAAAAGAATGTATTTAAGGTAATACAGCATTAATCGGGCATCTTCTTGTTAGTTATATTCTTCTTCATTCAGTAAGTAAACCAGAACAAAAAAAATAGGCACACCTGCAGAGAATCTTTAAACAAAGGAGGTAGGGGGAAGTCTCATGTTATATTCCAAATATAATTGGTGGAAAGATCAGATAATGTATAGACATTTTGGAAAAGCCTCTGAGTGTCAATGAAGCAATATTTCCTTAAAAGCTAGATTTGATTGTTAGGTCATTTGGAAACTATGGTTTACACATGTTATACCCTAAGATCATAACTTGTTACTTTAAAGATATTTCACTGTATTTAGTGAGCTTCTAGCAAATTGGTTGAGGATTTTGGGAAACATGCTCCTGGTTAGTCTTTTCAAAAGAAAATCATCTGATTTTCTAGGATGTTAAAAGTGAGAGGATGCCTAAATACTAAAAAGGCAATTTAATTTGCCATGACTATGAAAGGCTTGCCCTGTAAAAATTATAGGTGATGATTATAATAATGTAACAGAATACTGACCTCAGCATTAAACCACAAAACCAAGATTATAAGTAAATTTTAAGTAATAAAGGAAACGCAAGTCTTTTTTTTTTTTTAAGAGAGACAAAGTCTCACTACATTGCCCTCTGTAGAGCGCTGTTATATCACAGCTCACAGCAACCTCTAGCTCTTGGGCTTAGGCGATTCTCTTGCCTCAGCCTTCTGAGTACCTGGGACTACAGGTGCCCGCCACAATGCCTGACTATGTTTTTGTTGCAGTTTGGCCAGGGCCAGGATCCAATCCACCACCCTCGGTATATGGGGCTGGTGCCCTATTCACAGAGCCACAGACACCTCCCAGGAAATGCAATTCTTCTGGGAGCAAAAGAGTAAAGCATACCCTCTTCCATTCAGGCCTCTGTCTGTCCTACCTACATAATGAATATATTCCTTAGGGTCATCTGGAAGGTCATAGTAAACAATCCACTACATGTCAGGATCATCTAGCCCTCTTGCTGCCAAATCTGTACATAACAATATCACTGAATCTGCCCTGCAAAACTGGAACAATGTGGTTTATATGATTATTTTGCTTCTGTTTTCCATGAATGGCCAAGATAGGCAAATCAATGTCTCATTGATTTTCATTCAGCAACTCCTAGTGGTATTTCATGGAATTACAAGATGAAAAGAAGACCATCAGTTTCTTCTTTTCTTCTTAAAGAATACAGAGCAGTAGCAATCTCTTTTCAGAGAGACAAACATGTCCATGTTCAAGTCTATTCACTGTTTATTAATTTTATCCTCAACACCAACATACAATGGCTCTTTTTTCAGAGCAATCCTTGGTCAGTCTCCAACTTTTGAATTTGTGTTGCACAAAAGAACATGGTCTATCACTGTGTTGGCAGAAGTTTAATAATCTGCTTTAATTCCTCTTCAAACCCAACATCTGAGATATGAGCAGCCTCACTGATAACTATACACTGAAAGTTTTATTTTTTATTAAATCTTAGCTGTGTACATTAGTGCAATCATGGGGTACAATGTGCTGCCTTCATATACAATCTGATATATTTTCATCCAACTGTTTGACATAACCTTCATGGGATTTTCTTGGTTATTGTATGAAAACATATGTATTCTGCATTTAGTAAGTTTCACCTGTACCCTTCTAAGATGTACCATAAGTGTGATCCCACCATTTACCCTCTCTCCACCCATCCTCCCTCCTCCCCTCTCCCCCTTGCCTCTTTCCCCATATTCTTGTGCTATAATTGGGTTATAGCCTTCATATGAAAGCTATAAATTAGCTTCATAGTAGGGCTGAGTACATTGGATACTTTTTCTTACATTCTTGAGATACTTTGCTAAGAAAGTTTTTATATATAAACCCTGGGGTATTCTGCATTGTGGTCCAGGAGATGGCCTGGTGTGGCCACAATGATCCCATTAGCAAGTTTCTGTGCTTCAGCAGATCTGTTACAGCAATCCATTACCAACCCCTAGCTCATGTGGAGTCATCGACTCCTAAAAAACACCAAAAGTCTGCATGGCCAGTTCTTCAGTTGGTGAGAGAACAAGGACTCCTGTTCCATTCCTGGGCATGAACTTTAACTTGACAATGAGTTTAATTGCAGGGACGAGAAAAGCCTGACCTTTGCCTCTGCCTGTTTTTGCAGCTGCTAGAAGATCCCTTCCAGAAATGGTCTGATACTTTTAATGTTGCATTTTAGTCAGAAAGAATTGGAAATTTTGAACAAAACAATATCAAGCACCAAAAAACTGCAACAATAAAAAAAAAAAAAAAAAACTTCCAAAAAAGAAGTCCTGGACCAAATGGTTTTATACCAGAATTTTGCCAAATTTCAAAGAGGAGCTCATACCTATACTGCAGAACCTATTCCAAAACATTGGGAAGGAAGGTACCCTCATAACTCCTTCTATGATGCAAACATCACCATGATACCAAACCCAGGAAAGAATCCGACTACAGACCAATCATTAATGAGTATCAATGCAAAAATATGCAACAAAATCCTCACAAACGGATTACAGCTATACATTAAAAAAATATATACATCATGACCAGATGGGCTTTATCCCAGGGATGCAAGGTTGGTTCAACATACGTAAATCCATAAGTGTAATTCACCACCTAAATAGAAACAAAAACAAAGACCATTTGATCCTCTTAATAGACACAGAAAAAGCTTTCTACAAAATTCTGCAACCTATTCTGACAAGAACACTTAAGAAAATAGGCATAGATGGGACATTTTAAAACTGTTAGAGGCCATCTATAACAAACCCACAGCCAATATCATACTGAATGGAGTAAAACTGAAACCTTTCCACTTAGAACTGGAACCGGACAAGGATGTCCACTACCACCATTATTCAACTTAGTGCTAGAAGTTCTAGCCAATGTTATCAGGCAAAAGAAGGGTATCATGGGTATTCAAATGGGGACAGAGAAGGTCAAACTCTCGTTCTTGGCTAATGATATTATCATATACTTAGAAAACCCCAGGGACTCAACCACAAGGCTTCTGGAAGTGACGAGAAAAATACAGTAATGTTTCAGGATACAAAAATCAACGTCCACAATCAGAAGCCTTCATATACACCAATAACTGAGAATCAAATCCAAGACACAATACCCTTTACAGTAGCTTCAAGGAAAATGAAATACCTGGGAATATATGCCTAACAAAGGATGTGAAGGATCTCTACAGAGAAAACTATGAAGCCCTAAGAAAAGCAATAGCAGAAGATGTTAATGAATGGAAGAACATATCCTGCTTGTGGCTGGGAAGAATCAACACTGTTAAAATGTTCATACTGCTCAAAGCGATCTACAGATTTTATGCAATCCCCATCAAAGCACCAACGTCATACTTTAAAGAACTTGAAAGACTAGTACTTCATTTCATATGAAACTAGAAAAACCTTGAAAAGCCAATGCAATTCTAAGAAATAAAAATAAATCTGGAGGAACTACTTTACCGGACTTTAGGCTAATACTGTAAGTCTAGAGTGATCAAAACAGCATGATACTTGCACAAAAATAGAGATACACATCTATTAATTTCAATAGAGAACCTAGAGATGACACTAGCCACATTATCACCATCTGATCTTCAATAAACCAAAAAAAAGCATATACTGGGGAAAGGAATCCTCATTAAATAAATCGTGCTGGGAGAACTGGTTAGCCAAATGTAGAAGACAGAAACTGGACCTCTACCTCTCACCAAAAGTTGACTCTTGCTGGATAAAAGATTTAAATTTAAGACATGAAATGATAAAAATTCTAGAAGTGTAGGAAAAACTCAGACCACTGCAGACCACTTTCTTCTCAACAAAATAATCTATTCATCTAATAATTAGTGTGTCTCTTGCTTTGCTGAAAAGAAATACAATTTATGGTTTGGAGTAGAACCTGGCAAATGCAGATTGTTGTTAAGTGTAAGCCAATCAACAGAATTAAACCATAAAGACTCTTACCTCCATATTCATCAATTTTTAAGGTAGTGGTCTATTGAAAGAATTTAGAATAATTTTTGGAAATTGATAGTCCTAGATGAACTGATGGCAAGTGTTTAATTGGCATGCAAAGTATTTGAATCATTAGAAGACACTTTCAGTACAAAGATGGTCACGCCATAGCTACACTGGTATTTATTTCCTGATGTGAACTTAGGTGAGGAAGGTTAACTTTAAATATGTGCTTAATTTTTTCTTTGCTTTTTAGCTCACTTTATTAAAGTTAAAATTCAATGTTCTTTCTTGTGAATTAATACTCTTCCTCTCAGAATACACGGCTCTCCAAACTGTATTATTTAAAAATTTTATTCTGAAAGTAGAGCATTCACACCCCCATCAAAAGGATTCAAAATTGTGAGTGAGAAACTCATGTGAGGACATTGGATCTTTTTATAATACTGAAACTCAAATTCTAGATTTATTTACTTTTTGAAAGTAGCTGACACCTTGTCACATCTATCTTGCCATGAAGAGGTTAAAAAGTTGTCCAACTTCCAGACAGCAAAAGAGAAGCCACTAAACTGCCAACATGCAAGGTGCTTAGACAAGTAACTTTTCTTTGCAATGAAGTAACAGGCTTTCTTCTCAGTGCAACCAAATTCAAGCTATGAAAGGAGCCATCCGAACCATGAATGTAGACAAACTGAGAGCCACCCCCATGCATAGGATCCCTCCTAACTGGGCAACCATGTGCAAACACAAGTTTTCTCTTCAAAGAAATGTTTTAACATTTATTATGCCCCTCCGGTACTCTCAGCTATGTCAATTCATTATCTACGAAGATTGCTAAAAAATGTGCATTTATAAGCATCACAAATTACTGTTATAAGCACAAAATTTGCTTGGGATCCATGGGTAACATACAGGAAGAATGGAGAAAATAAATGTACCTTCCTTCATAATTCTGAGGAGCATATGAAATGGTTATAGTATAAAACATTAACACAGAGAATGTGGGCTTTCCTTTTGGAACAGAGTAATCCATGCTAATCTTTTATTTATGCATTTTATTCAGGATTGGTGTGTATTAAAGTGCTGTGAATTTAATTTTATCTTTAAAATAATCATAACACGTGAACTGCTACTTATCTCTTACCTCAAAATTTGGAAAACAAAAAAATAAGGTCTTGTTCCCATTATGAGTTATAAAAAACAAAGGAAAGATGAGAGGACAAGAATTAAACAAAAGCAGGTCTATGCCTTGCAAAGGATTTAAGAATGTTTTTTTCTTCCTTGGAACAATGTTCCATAAATAATTTAATACAATAATAAATACCAAAAAAAAAAAATTAGTACAGACAAAAACAAAATCCTAGTTTAGGTAAATATTCCACACAAAATAAGGTCTAGATGGGAGTAGACATTTTTGTACTATATACTGCCATAGGCTTAGTGAATCTATGTGTAGGTTTGCATCTGAATGAAAAAAGACAGTATATAAAACACTAGAACTTTGAGTATATCATTGATAAAAGATTCTGTAAGTTTTATCTGGTGCCTATTATAGGACAGTATTTATCTCCAACTTTCAATTTCAACATGAAAAAATTAATGTAGTAGTATCTATGTAGAGGTATATATCTATTTAGAGCTATATACATTTCTGCTACATCCCTTTCATAAATTAAAAACAATGATGCTATAAATGATTCTGAAACTCACTCAACTTTTGCGGGTCATCTAAAATTTCCAAGTTCAGTTTGTATAAAGTCCATGTGTATAATGTAATCATTAACATATTTTATATTGAAAGTCCAGAGAGATCAGGATTTGGATCTGTTTTACACCCCTAACCAAACTCTCTATCTATCTATATCATCTAGTGAATGACCAAGAACATTTATAATTCACAGGTGCAGCCCACAAGGAATATCCCTGATATGTAGGAGTCTGTCCTTCTCCAAAGAGGTTAAGTATGAGCTCTGCACACTGGGATTTAGATCCCCTTCTCAATACCACCCAAGCCTTCATTAATGGTTTCAAAGGGAACCCTGAACACTTGACCTTCCCTTCTGTACCACTCACAGCATCATCAGTACTAATTGAGTCTACCAGTATTAATTTCATATTGCCTTCATCTATGTTACTTCAGTCTATCACAAGAAGCTCCAGAATTCCAGTTCTCCTCTCATTGACTCTAATCCGTGTAAATGTCGATGCATTCCCTAATGTCTCCTTTGCCCATTCCACTCTGACTCCATTGCATAATAAGTAAAAGAAAGTATATTAGAAAGTGCTGGCCAATTTTAGCACATGGAATTTCAGCAGAAGGCAGGGGAAAGGACCCATTCTCCAGCAGGAAGATGTTTTGGCTTTTAATGGTCCTAATTAGTGGTGAATTTTAGACTTAGGTTAAGTCCTAGCTTTAATTAAGCATATCTATCTGAGAAACAACAAACTCAAAAGCTGAAATTCAAGATACTTTTATTTAGAGCAATGGTTTGAGCAGGGTTCAACCAGGCAGAGATTTAATGGAAGCAGAAACGCTTGTAAAACAAATAACTGAGAATGGTGCAAAATTATCACATGATGGAGGGAGAAGGCTCTGGCAGTTGCATCCTGGAAGCCTACAATTTGGTTTCTATTACGCTCTTAATATACCATTATGTTGGAGCTTTTAAAATTCCAGTTCCTATTAATTTTATTTAAATAGAATTAATAGTTCAACATTCAAAAACTTTTAATTTCTCAAGTTAATACTTTGTACTTTATGTAAATTCTTAACTCTTGCCTCTCTCTTAACACATCCATAAAAGTAACCTAAATAAGGTTATAAAAGAGAAACTAGCAGTGACAAAAGGAAGCATGATCAGCGAACTTAATCGAGCATTTAATGTTTTTCCTTTTTTTAATCTGATTTGCTTTTGCAGTACTTGGTACTTAACAAATGTGAAAGTTCTCTTAGGGATAGATTTAGAAGAAATGGGTATTAGAGATGAATAAGGACAAGTATACAATTATGATAAATACTAATGGTTATTCATGCTATTGGAATGAACATTTTCTACAATAAGAGAATGAATGTCTCCCCCTACCCATGTTGTATGTCTGGATTAGTGGGTTGTAATATTTACTTTAAATATTTTGGCTACTTGTTTAAAATTTAAGTGGGGTAAATGTAAAGTGTTAAATCCAATGGTTTTAGACAACCATTCCAAATGACTTAGTATTCCAAAGAAGATTTAGTATTCTTGCTTAGAGGTCTAATGAAAAACAGAAGTAGGATATTTATTCTTTTAAAGCAAGTTAATACTGATAGCATCTTCTTTAAACTAAAGGACATCATTCTTGCCTAAGATAATTGACAATTTTTTCAACTCATTTTATTTAGTGTTTCATGTTTAACTGAGAGGTTTGGATTGCCATAAAAATGTTTTCTACTAATCTATAAATATAATAGCAAAGAGAACCGTAACAAGAATCTTATTAACACTGAACAGTGACACTGTTTGTAGTATTATTAAAGGTGACAAATTTGGGAAGTCTTAGAAGTATGCTTCTGTAATTTTACTTTACTTTTCCTCATACAATTTCTGTACCTAAATGTACCTGATCAACAAATGATAAATAAACCAAGATCCTATTTTTATCATGTACTACATAAAATTCTTTAAAATTTAAAAGTAATAGTCTCGTGGAAAAATATCAAATGATTTTTCTTTTTTGAGTGAAATGCTCAGGAAAACGATGTCAATTCACTTGGTATTTAAAGAAACCAATCATCTTACATGTGAAATAGTCTGCATGTTAGATAAAAAAAGCTTGTCAGCAAGCGAACACAAGAAAGTTGGGGATGGTGAAATAAATCACCAGCATTTTGAGATTGGGAAGGTGTTTTGGTTTTTATTCAGGTCACTCTGACTGTCACCACCAATAGTGGCAAGAAGAATTAGGAAAATGATGCTCTGCCTATGACAACGAAAGGATACAAAGACAGGAACAAGAGGGAAATCATATCCTTAATCCCTTGTGGATCACCACTAAAATCAACTTGGCATATGGGCTTTGTTTTGTCTTGCTATTCATGAAAGATTAAAAGTCTTTTCTTAATAAGGTATGTTGTTAAAACTTGAATTTTGTATCAATGTTGTAATCTAGATTTTAAAAATATAACTATATTTTCAAATACATAAACTCATTATTTCTTTCTACATTTCTATATTTTAGAAATATCTGTGGAAATTTTTCCATCTAAAGGTACTAACTTTTAATTTAATCTTATATTTTTAGTAGTTTTAAATAATTTATTAGAAAAATTATTAAATATTAATATTTAATGTTAGAAAAAACAAAAATCAAATTCATAATACTGACTTCACATAGCTTTATATTTTGTGGTAAATTCTGTGTATCTTAGCAATAAATTAGCTTCAATGTAATTTAGATTGCACACTAAAATATCCTAGTAAACTTACATAGTATGGAGGATAGCAAATAGTGAAAAAAGGGAAAATTTTGGAATCAAGACTTCTCTGCACAACACAAAATTATTTGATACATTTATTTCTTTTTTACTTGAGGAACTGGCATGATGTCTTAGTGCTGAGAAAGGTGTATTAAGAACATATGTTTTTCTTTTATTTCGTCAACTGGTTTAACTTCCTAAGTTACCAATTGATGTTTTACAAATAAGGGAGGGAAAGAATGAACTAACATGGGAATGAATAGAAAGATAAGCACTGTAATTTCCACTTGACTTGTATTTGGCTTAACTTGCCATTTAGGAATAATGTTATACAGAGTATCCTAAAAGAAAATTGGTAATAGGTGGTTAATTAAGTAAAAAGTTTTATAGTGATAATAAGAAATCATTATTTTTATTACTAGTTCTATACTTGCTAGTAAGTACCAGTCTCACCCAAGAGACCAGAAAGTGTTTGGTTTTGCCATTGTCATAAAATTAGGAAATTTCATGTTCAATGTCATAAATTTTGAATTAGGTATTCAATAAATGAAACATTACTCAAAAATCCAAATAAATGAATTTGTTAATAACCAAAACACAACAGAAATTCTGATATGTTTCCTTTATATCTTTTTGAAATTTTCAAATCCCTTAGATTTGCTATACTTTACATATTTTCATATAACCCATTCAGATTCTCTTTTCCTTATAGAGAGAATGTTTTAAAAAATGGCTCAACCTTAATGTTATACTAAGTGTCCTATGGAAAGATACTATAAAAGAAAATATGATTGAGGTTTCAAAGAGTTTTTTCTCTAGCCCTTATATCCAAATTTGCTTTCTCCCTCCTAATACTACTATTTCTATGGCAGCAGGCAGATGACTGAAGTTATTTCAAGTTGTTGCTTAATAAAACCCTACAATTCAATAAGTAAAGAGACTTAATTACTTTCTCACCCTAGGAAATAGTTGAAAGTAAACTTAGAGACTAATAGAAAAATATTATTATATTATCAATACACAGGGGAAAATGTTTCTAATGTCATTAAGTCTCATTCTTCTAATGTTCTCTTGTCTTAAAAATGTTAAGTTTGTGTGTGTCTATTTCTAAGAATGATTGTGATGGACTATACATGTGTGGGGTTTTTTTGCTTACTTATACAAGTGACTACATTTCTGTACTACTAATTTTTGAGGCATATGTTAAAGATGTCAAATTCTGGTAAGTTGTGATAAAAACAGAATTTTATATTTTATGGCGCTTTTCTCATTTTGATTAAGAAACAGAAGCAAAACAAAAAGTACACTGTATATTAGATATTAAGATCAATATTCCTTGCTTTTACACTGACCTAGTAAACTTCTCTGGTAATTTACACCAGAGAATAGCACTGCTGTGGGTTTCAGTCCTATTAAATGCTTTAAAATGTTAACTGGTTACTCAAGAAAAATTAGACTTTTATTTGTGGTGCCTTAAAAGTAAAGCTTATTATAATATTCAGCAACTAAAAGTTTACTATGAATAATTTACAATAATAGCTTATCTGTAATCCCATATTCTGTGTATTACATAGCAGGTCAATATTTCACTTGCATAAATAGAAAAAGTCTTGTATACTAAGGTAGTATTTAAAAAGCAAAGAAAATTTAGGAACAATGTTTTCAATTTCCTAGGTACTTGCTGAGTGTTCTAAAATCTGGAATATTTATTTTAAAGTTGGTAGCACTAAAGATGTTAATCTATATTAACAATAGCCTTATTGAAATCATTATCAGGCAGAATTTAGCTTTAATGCTTCAAGTTGAGTTGCTCTTACTGTGAAATTCTGCCGCACTTAAAAGTGTCCCCACAAAATCATGTTTCAGCCAAGTGTGCTAGAATCGTCAGGTTCCTAATATTCCTCTCATTTACATGGAGCTTACTGGCATTCTCAGAAGAATGAAAGGTATTCTATGATCATGCAAGCAAAACATATAAAAAATGTAGTTTTTCAGACAATGCCTAGATTTATTTCTCATTTAGTCAAATGAATACTTTAGATATAAAAAGCAAACATTCTAATTTATATTTAAAGTTAATGCTGACTATGACATATTTTAAACTATACCAATTCATTTACTTCATAGGCTAAATCAAAAGCAGAATAAAAAACTAGATTTGAATTTAGAAAGAAAAATATTTTGCATAAAACATCAAAAACACAGAGGGTGCCAAAACAATGTATATGCATTTTAAAAAAGGAAAAACTGCATTAAAATCATAATGCTCAGTGCAAATATACCAATAACAAAAGACGGATACAAGTCATGTTTGAGCACCTCCTGTTAACTGCAGAAGTCAAACGTGACTTGATTTGGGTAAAGGAATTGTAATATTCAACAAATTAGTTAAGACATTTCTTCTCATAGAGGTGATGCTTATGTTGTGGAGCTAGCAATATTTGACAGTAATATCTAAAGACAGATTTACATGAGTATGACAAGTAAGTTTGTAAATCTGACAAGTAAGTTTATAAACTTGCCAACATGTGATGACATTGGCTGCACTGTACAAATAACCCAGTAAGGTTCCAGAACCTTAGCGTATCAGTGTCTCCCAGCTGTGTTTGTGTCGATGGGGGGAGGCATCTTGCTGAGTGGTGTTCACTGTTATTATTTATTTTGTGTGCCATTGTGAGAAAGCTAGAGCTTGAATTAGAGGATGGAAGTAAAATCAGGAACATGTTAGTCCAAGTTAATGGGAAGAAGGCCATGAAGAAAACAGCAATGTACAAATGGATGATACATTTTTTGAAGGGAGAAAGCATCACTGATGAAGAGAAGTCAGGGTGGCCACTAACAAACAGAACTGATGTAAACACTGCAAAAATTCATTTAATTGTGTGTCAAAATTATTGACTGACTGTGAGAAGCATAACAGACTAAGAAACATCAATAGAGAAACAGGAAAATCTTAACTGAAAATCTTGGCCAACAACTCATGGCTCTTGCATCATGACAAGGTACGAGCTCACATAACACTATGAGGGAGTTTTCAGCCAGTAAACAAATAACTACATTAGAACATCCTCCCTACTCACCTGATCTGGCCCCCGTGAGTTTTTTGTTAACCTGAAGATAAAGGAAATATTGAAAGGAAGACATTTTTATGACATTCAGGTCATATCATATTTTATGATAATACAGACAGCTTTGATGGCCATTTCAGAAAAAGAGTTCTAAAATTGCTTTGAAAGATGGACTAGGTACAGTGTTAGCACATAGCTTCCCAATGGGAGTACTTTGAAGGTGACTGTAGTGATATTCAGCAATGGGGTATACAGGACGAATCTGTGAACTTAATTGTCAGACCTCATATTTCTACTTCACTTGAATTAATGAAAGAGTTATTTCATTTTTAAAATAACTAAATGAATACAAACAACATTCCTCCCCCAAACCTTACTTATCTGAATTATTCATCAAACTGCCTGTAATTGATATAGGTCTCCCAGAAGTTAGCAGTCCACAAAAACAACTTCCTAGATAGTGAGGTGAGGATATTTCTTTGAGCAAAGATAGTGAGGTAAAAAGTGACATCTCTGCAAAATTTTACTTGAAAGCAGTTTTTAAATCTCTATACTCTATTAGACGTGTTTCGGGTAACAAATAGATAAAGCCTCTTGGTAGTACTGAGGCTGAATGAAAGGGCTGAATCCTAACTATAAGCACTGATCTTGAAACTTAAGGCAGGGCTTATCTATAACTGGCTTATTAACATTCTTTGCAATACTCACACAACTAAATTGGGTATTGTGTAAGAAATATGAACAATGAAAAGCCCCTAATACAACTGCACAATATAGAAGTCAAAATTCTATCTGAGAGACCTATCCATGATAAAACTATCCATAGTAGCACCTGATTTCCTTAAGTCCTCGTCAATTAATTCTTCTTTTATTCCTGTGAACACCAGTATTACTAACCTCAGTCCACTAAACTATGAGAGGAAGTCAGTGGAGGAGGAAGAGAAGATGACAGAGGTACCCTTCAGGCCTTCTGATGCTACTGGCTCTATCAAACCTACACAGGAAAGATGAAAACCTAACTAGAAAAGTGATACTTCAAAGTCCTCTATTCATCTCTGTTCAATCTGGCCACGACTGTGAAATCAGATGAGGTTAGATAGAGAAAGCATACTGCTTTATTTTCTGCCTCGATCATTAGTGTTCAGATGGCAAGCTAATGACACAAAATGTGACACATATTTTTACAGAATTAATTCCAATGCTGGTAAGGAGTCCAAAAGTGCTATTACTGAAGCAGTGGGCTATTCACATCAACTGCTACACTGGTGCATACTACATCTTCAGAAACTGTTCTTCCTCATCTCATAAACATCTAAAGCAATGTGCTTTTTTAAAAAAAGAGAATAACCACAGTACTGTTATAATATAGTAGGACTATTATTTAGGAACAGTGTATTTCCAATATTTAAAAGGATAAAATTAAAATTAACTTGGATGAAAGCAATAGAAGCAACTTAGGCCACAGGTCAGTGAGGGTAAAGGTGGTCAACATGAGAAGCCACAGTCGTGACACAGGAAACAAACAGCAGGAAGCCTGTCCAGGGTATGGCCATGCTGGATGGCCTATCCTTAACATTAATGTGCAAATAAAAATATTCTGCCTTGTAGCTAAAAGCTTGACCTGAGTAGATGAGTGTAATTTGGGGGTTAAAGCGAGATATGTGTTTAGAATAAGTTGGAAAAACCACATTAAAGAAAAGTCACCTGAAGGACTCTAGCAGGAAGAAAAGAAGACTTCTCTAGGAAATATTTTATGAGGAACTAAATTAGAGTATAGATCTAATTCCTGGGTATATGTTCCAGATCACCACTTGTGATAAATGTACAACTCTGAGCAGATAATAAAGAATAAAGAAAACAAACAGAAAATCACAAATGAATTGGAATAAAAGGCAAGGAAATATGGAATAGCAAGAATATTGTAGAGGGGGGTATCCTAATCCCCGTACTACTAATATTTTGGGCTAGATAATTCTTTGGGGCTGGGAGAGGGCTGTCCGGAGAACTGTAGGATATTTAGCAACATCTCTGGCCTACACAGTAGACACTAGTTGTGACAACCAAAAATGTCTCCAGAGACTGTCAAATATCCCATGTTGGGTAAAATCATTACTGGTTGAGAACCACTGCTGCTGAGGAAAAAGCAGAAATATAAGATGTCATTTTAACCTGTATTAAATTTTAATTACTTATATAGTATAGAACTTTTGTTACACAAGTGTTGATTTCTTAGTACTCACAACACCAGATTATCAAGAGTCAAAATAGTAGTTCTACTCTGGTTTTAAAATAGTTCATAAAATCATTTAGCACATCCTGTGATCTCTCTTCTTCTATCTTGAACTAATGCTAAAACTGCAGAGACGTTTAACCATTTCTCATGTCCCTGTGTTTGCTTCCTAGACTATAAACTTTTTCAGAACAGAGAATCCACCACTAAGCTTGGCATAATGCTTTGTTTATGGTAGAAATTGCTGTATTTGCTTAAATGCTTAAATATCTAATAAAAGTTATATTTGTTAATAAATTTAACATCATAATACCCACTTTCAGTCTAGCCTAGATCTGGGTCATCTCCTTGCTTTGTCTTAACTTTATTCCCTGATTCTTTGCAATTTTGTTTGAAATAATCTTACCATGCTGTTAGTAGATATGGTATACTCAATAAATGCTTAACTGATGATCACCTAAGCTAGCTATACATGTAAATATTGGGTATGTATTCCTGAACCTAGTGTATGATTACATTCACTGAGTCACTGATTCCTAATATGGTCATTTAATCTACATATTCAACAATATTATATGGAGCATATACCATGTGCAAACCACAGTATAACAGTTAAACTGTTATAAACAGAATTAGTTCCTGATCTCAGGGAGCTTATGTCCCAGTGTCTGAGACAGAAGGCAACAGCAGAGACATGTACAAAGTGACACAGAAGTACAAAGGAGACAGTCATCAACTCTGTTTTATAGAATACGCTGGAGCTTGTCAGGAAGGCTGAAAGAGCAGAGCATTCCAGAAAGAGGAAACAACACATACATAGGCAAAACCATAGAGATAGGTGTATCATTACTTTTCTGAACCAACAGAAAAGGAACATAAAGCTTAACCCCTAAAAAGTGGCTCCTGGGGCGGCGCCTCTGGCTCAGTGAGTAGGGTGCTGGACCCAGTTACCGAGGGTGGCGGGTTCAAGCCCAGCCCCAGCCAAACTACAACAAAAATATAGCCGGGTGTTGTGGCAGGCGCCTGTAGTCGTGAGGCCCAGCTGCTCGTGAGGCTAAGGCAAGAGAATCGCCTAAGCTCAGGAGCTGGAGGTTGCTGTGAGCTGTGATGCCAGAGCACTCTACGGAGGGCGACTCTTATCTCAAAAAAAAAAAAAAAAAAAAAAGTGGCTCCTGAAGGTCTTCAGATTCCACCTTACATGGTAAATTGGTAAAACAGAAGGAGACTGTTAGATAAAAATGTATTTGGGGGCTTAGAACTTTAACATTTATTGAACAAGTATTTAATAGTATTCCCTAGATCACAATTTTTGAAAAATATTCAATTTCTTGGTCAAAAGCAGAATTTACCAATTTTAAGTAATAAAATAGGTCAGTGGATGCCCTTACTATTTTCTTCTTTATAAGTGGCTTTAGCCATTCCAGAGGGAACTTCAGAAGACCACAGATCCAAGTTAAAGCAAACAACTTCAAAAAAGTACATTCAAGTACCAAAGAACTTATGGGAAAAGTGACTGTGAAGATTTGTTTCAGAGAACACTGTAAACACAAATATATCAGAAAGAACAGCAGTAAGAAAAAGGTAAAAAAATGTAGGTGAGTACTGACTTCTCTCTTTTGGGGTCATTTGCATTTTTGAATGACTGGATTTGTTACCCATTTTATTTAAAAAGCAGTGATAACAAAAGAAACACTAAAAAAATCATTGATATGGTTTGGGAAACCTTTCCATTTGTATCTAGGCTTATCTTCTTTCTTTTTTTTTTCCTCAAAAAGCAGCATTTAGGGGTCACTGCAATGGCAAAGTGGTCTTTTAGGTACTTCAGTCCACCCATAAGCTCCTTTTATATACCCTGTAGTGCCATTCATCAGTGCTTTGCAGGTAGAAAGCTGCAAAGCTATTCTCTCTACTTTCCATACTTATGCTCCCAATTCTTTGAATGGCCAAGGAATGAGGTATTCCCCCTTTGTAAAGTACCTTCTAAGAAGCACCCCCGCAGGCTTCACACCACACACCCTCCAGGTTATATGGTTCAGTTCTTTTATCACCCTGTTTATGAATAGTTTTCATTATTTTTCTTTTATTACCCTAAGGGTTAATGTTTTTCAAGAATGAAAGCTTCTGGAAACCTATAATTATCATTAAAGATACTCAATGAGACATTCCACATAGAGTTCAAATTTTAAATGATATGTTTTTTACAAGGTTACCAGATTGTAGACAACTAAAACTTACAAATTAGAAGAATACACATTACCATTTAAGAAAAGAGGGCATTAAGATTCAACATGTCCACCAACTTCTATTTGAACAGGTTATAACTATATATTAAACTCTGAAAGTTGACTTACTCAGAATACAGTGATGGCAAATTGCCTCATATTCTGAAAAGACATTATCTTTAAAAGTAAAAATTCTATACTAAATTTTTATCAAATTGCTTGTGTTAAAATCAACCCTATACTAATTATTCTGCAGTCTAACATTTATACTCAATATAGCTGTGCTATTATCAGTTGTAAACTAAAACAGAAACACATAAGTGGCCTGTTTCTAAAATAATTCTCACATCAGGATTCCTAGACTAACATATTATTATTAAAAGTTATGAAATTTTGGCATTATATGCTTATCAGGAATGTGTAACTTTGGATGTTTAATCAGATTAACTACTGATTAATTTAGCATTTTGAATGACTTATAATTTTGCCTAACTTCCAAAAGAAAAACAAAAAATTACCTGCATGACACCATCATACATTCCATAAATGTTGATTTTGACTTTACTTAACAAAAGTCCCCTTGCAACACAGCAGGGAAAGATTTCTAATAATTAGTAGTGGTAAATACAATCTATATTTTCTAAGTAACTTTTAAAAGTCCTTGTATGTGTACTGTGGTATTAAAATAAGAATCTGTGTAGCCATAGCTCAGTGGTTAGGGTGCAGGCCGCATATACAGGGGTTGGAAGGTTCAAACTCGGCCTGGGCTTCTAAACAACAATACAAAAAAATAACCAGGTGTTGTGGTGGGTGCCTACAGTCCCAGCTACTCGGGAGGCTGAAGCAAGAGAATCACTCAAGCCCAAGAGTTTGAGGTTGCTATGAGCTGTGATACCACAGCACTCTACTGCAGGTGACATACTGAGACTCTGTCTCTAAAACAGAACAAAACAAATATATAAATTTTAGTCTTCCTAACTTTTTTTTTTTGGTTGGGGATTCAATGAGGGTACAAGAAACCAGGTTACACTGATTGCATTTGTTAGGTAAGGTCCCTCAGTCTGCCTTACTATTAATTATGTAATTGAAAAGTATGAATTGAAGCAGAGGAAAAATCTTCACCTTCATTTTCTGTTTATTATCAACATCCTAACTAGCTTTTTATTTTTAGTTTTTATTTTATTTTATTTTATTTTTTAAATTTTTGACCAGGACCAGGTTTGAAACCACCACCTCCGGTATACGGGGTTGGTGCCCTACTCCTCCGGTATATGGGGTTGGTTGCCCTACTCCTTGAACCACAGGCGCCGCCCCCACTACTCTAGTTATTATTATGGTTTTTTGATATTATAAACTTTTGAATACTATATAGACAATCATAACCTCTAAAATGAGCACTACACTAATATCTAACTCATAGTGTGATATAATTAAAATTAAATGAGATAAATAGGTAAAGTACCAAGGCAGAATCTGGATAAAGGCTAACTATTACTATTAATATTATTCTAATTCTTGGAGACTTGAACTCAATGTTCTCTAAGAATCCATCAACCAACTCCATTTTTGGTAGGAAATGAGCACCAAATTGGCAGCCTAAGTTTCATCTACTAAATAAGGGACAGAATCAGAGAGGAGTTAAGAGACTGGAGTTTTACACTTCAAACTAGGCTGAATTGGTCTTATCAATACAATGCTATAATTTATATGCCCATTTCTGAGAATCTGATTTATTACTCTAACCAAAGAAGCAACATTATTGGCTACTTACTAACAAGTTTTCACTATCTTCACTTTAGAAATGGTCATCCTAGGCCTTACTGAAGGGATACTTTCTAGAATATACACATAACTTATAAAAATTTAGTGTTACAAAGAAAACTTCCAAACTATTGGGCAAGTAATTTTTCCAAAAGTCAGATGAGGCTTAGTATGGTATAACAAGCAAAACTTGAAGCACTCTTATTTTCATGATTTGACTTATTTTCTCAAAATATGGACAAACATAAAAGGCTAAAAAATATTTTAAAGATCTGAGAATATTTAGGTTGTTAAAATCCTCATGGCCTGTATAGATACAGATTTTAACAAAAACATACATTTTTCTCTTTGGTATAGTATTTGAAATCATATTTTTAAAGAAAACTAAATGTCTGCTAAAATCAACATCTATATATATATATTTTAAGACATTTATTCAGTGTCATGATCAGGCTATTACATTTAGCAATCAAGAGCCTGGGTGCAAAAAAGTCTACATTTAAACCCTTTCTTGGAATGCTTTACACTTCCCACAGAATAGAAACTAAAATAACCTGTTATACAATTAGTCACAAATATAGTCTTCAAGCTTTTTGCCCAGACACATAAGTAGTGTCTAAAATGGAGTCTTTATAGTAGCTAGGCCCTGCCACCACTATGCTTGGCTGTGTTCACAAATCTGTTGTTACCTGTAGCTTCCCTGTCACTTTTCTGGCTCTCCTCTCCTGCTAAGCTTTGTTTCCTGGGAGTAATTAAAACATTCTACTCTTGCTACTGGAATGACCACAGCCACCTTGGTGTCGTGATTTGGCAAAGTATCCACAGGGACCATAGCTTTTGCCTCCAAAATTTCCTCCCTTCATGGGTCTAAAATTTGAAGACTGTTGTAACTAACAAAATCATTTTTGCTTCCACCATCTCCAAAATTGCTTTCATCATTACCAAATCCACTGTAGCCATCCCCACTGCCACCATATCTACCACTATCATGGCTGCCACCTCCACGAATATTAAAGTTTCCACAAACACTTTGACCTTTTGGCTGGATAAAGCACTAGCCATCTCTTGCTTTGATAGGGCTTTCCTTACTTCACAGATGTGGCCATTCTCAGTATGGTATTTCTGAATGACAATCTTATCCACAGAATCATGGTCATCAAACACTACAAAAGCAAAGCCCCTCTTCTTGCCACTCTCTTGGTCAGGCATGATTTCAATCACTTCAATTTTCCTATACTGTTCAAAATGGTCTCTTAAGTATGTTCTTCACTATCTTCTTAATGTCACCAACAAGATCTTTTAGTGCCACAAGTTAAGTGGGCACCAGGTCTTTAAGAATCTTCTCTGCAGAAGCTCTCTTTGGTTCCACAGTGGCAGATATGACACCCAAAGCCCCTGGAGCACTGCATGTTCAGATCTCTGATTATCACATGGTCTACGAGCATTCCCCATTGCTTAATATTGCTCCTCTCACCCTCATCAGTCGTTTCAAAGCTCACCCTCCCAACGAATAGCTTCCCCAGCTGTGTGGGCTCTTTAGGAGACTGTGACTTCCACATGATAGCAGTGAGAAGAAAAAAATTAATGATGCTTCCTCAGCAGCACCCACAGGCAGGAGTAAGCTAACGAATGTATCTTATATTGCATATTTTTATCTTATATCTCATATTTTTGTATATGTCAACTTTTACTCAGGTGTGATTTTAGTTAAGAAAAAGGGAATCACATTAGTCCTAGCACAAATCAAGCAGTGAATGTTAAAAAACTCAAGAATTCTTTCATTTTTTTCTTCTAGTGTTTTAAGTTATAATACTAAATATTATAAATTTTTTGCCAAATGGACAGGATTGTCTTCTTGGCAGCCTTCTGGCAACATGTACATACATACCAGTCTGTAAAAAGGCCACATTGTCACAAGAAAACTGCAGAGTGAATACTATACTACCTACAGCTGCATATTTCTATTAATCAAACAAAAATTCACATTTAGCATAACTAATTTGGGATTGTCATGAAGTCCATTTTTACTCAAATTCTATTCAACAAAATCTATTCAAAATTTAAATTTTATTTAATTTCTTTCTTAAGGAATACAGTTAATTGTGAGAAAATGATAATATAGTCATTTATAACAATAATAAATTTTTTACTGAGTGACTGTTACATACCAAGCTATATTATCTTATTTTAATCCCTGACAACCTCCATTAAATAAAATTTGACTATCCATATTATCTTTACTTTTTTGAAGGGAGGTTAAATCATTTGCTCATAATCATATAGGTAGCAGATAACCGAACCAAGATTTCAAACATGTATCTGTTTTACTCTAGAAACCACAGTATCCACTGGTTCTCAAACCTGGCTGAGTGATCTAAAAAAACATAGATTCCCAGATCTGACCCCTTCCAAGATCCTGATTCAATAAATCTAGGGCAGGGCCAGGCAGGGCCTTAATTTTTAAAAGGTCACCTGGTGATTATAAAGTACAGCAAGATTTTTGGATTGTACTATACTAGGTTATTCTGCTTTCTCACCTCCACCCCCGACCTTAAAATGTGGATAACACAAACCCAAATAAATTTGAGAAATCCATCTCAGATTTCTAGGGAGATTCCCCCTGCTGCTCCTACAGATGAGCTTCCATTAACTAAAACACACCTTTTATCACATAAAATTTAAAGTGGCTATTGTTGAAAATAACTGAATATGGAAGGTCAAGAAAATAGTAAACTGAGAATTAACAGTTTTTCAACTGGACAGAACATATCCAGTCCCAGGGAATATTTTTTTTTTTCATCCTTCTGTCACTGAGAAAGAAATAAAGAGAACCATTGAGGGAATGAAATGAACACCTATAGAAAATATCTTTAATATTGATAACTAAGAAAAGAGAGAAGCTAATAGTTTTTAAGTACAAAAATGCAGTATTTACAGTTGATAGGTAAATGGGAAACTTTTGATGCCTAGGCAGACTGACGTCTAAGTGAGCAAATATTTGAGTGCCTACTATACAGAAGGCATGACATTAAGAGTTGGGTTTTCTGTATTTCAGGGAGCATTTGATACCATTGGGTTAGTAAGAAAGGAGTAATACAATCAAAACTTAGGAGTAAGTTCTGGTTGGAAAAAGCTACTACCACCTCAAGTAACTATCCATTTGACTACCTATTTGACAGGTGCTCTAAGAAGAATTATTGGCCTTACTGATAAGTGGTATTTAAGTAAAAAAATAATTTCCTGTAATAGAACTTATAAAGGGAAATTCACAGTTATAAAAGCATGGTAGCTTAAAAATAATTTTAAACAATAACTTTATTTTCAGTATCTACATTTCATTAAAAATAATTTAAGCATTTTAAGAGACAGGCAGAGTTAGTGCCATTTCCTCACTTTGATAAAGAGGAAATTGAAACTCATTCAGAGCTTGCCTGAGACCACAGTGTCTGATAAGTGACAAATCAAGGACCCAAATTCAGACTTTCTTAGATATGGCCCTTTCTACAGGTCACATGACTTGGCCTTAGATTATACTAATTTTAGCATTAATGAAATTTAGTGCAACCAGATTATTTTCTATAATAATTAGTGTGTATCTAAAATGAGAAAACAATAGCAAATATATAGGTATTTCATAGAGCTTTCAAATTGGAAGAGACTTTAAAAGGTTAATCTTCACAAAAAGGCCAGAAAAGGAGAGGTCAATATTATAAACTGTACAAAAGCGCACAGTTATTTTGGACAGCACTGGGTCTAAAACTAAGACCCTTAAACAGCCAGTGGGCCAAATCTGTTCTTATAGGACACTAAAGCTTAGAATGCCTACTACACCTTTAAAAGATTGTTAAAAAAAAAAAAAAATAGAGTATAAAAAGAATAGAAGAGGAGGAAGAAGGAAAGAGGATGGTAGAAGAGGAGATTCTACAAAAACCATATGTGGCCTGTATGGTTTAAACTAGTTATTCTCTGGCCTTTAACAGAAAAACCTTGCTGATCCTTTTATTTAAAAAGAGAGAGAGAAATACTGAGTGAGACCTAAGAACAAGAGAGTACCACTCATACTATCCTGGTACATTAGGTAAGAAAATACAATTTTAAAGTTTAGTTAAAGCTTCTTTATAAAGAGGGAATTCAGTGTCCTTTGCTCTTTTAAAACACTGAAATGTTTTATGATAAAGTCATTTCAGGTTTTAAACACATGTTTTTCAGGAATTTCTCTGGAGAATTATGTCAAGTGGGATTTATTTCTAGTCTATAATGTGCAAAACGTAAGAATCAAAATAAAGAATTCTCATATGAACGCCAAAAATAAGAATTTACCTTACCTAACATATATGTAATCCCCTTCTCAAGAAACAAATTATAATCTAGTCCATGCCTACTAGAAGAAACACTGGGGATATAGATGTCAGTAGTGACCCTACATTACTTCTTATTACAGTGCCAACCACAACTATTTTTTAAGCCAAATGTACCACATATGAAACACTATGAATATGTCACTTACCACCAAAGAGGCTAAAGACATTTTGAAAAAGAAAAAAAATCACTTTTAGTTCTAAAGTGTTCCTGTAAAATAGCTAAATAAATCATAATACTACCAAATTTTATATTGGTTTTCCCTTTCCTTTGGAATCACAGGCTCAAAACACCTTATATTCTTTTTGATAAAATTCTTCTGGAAAGCATATTATTTCATGTTAATGACTTTAACAGAATGCCCAATGCTAAAAGCACTAATTCTTATTGCATTTGCAAAAAAGGTGACATTTATTATGTGTGTGTGTGTCCATGTATGGAAAATTGTGCCAAATTCTATTCCTGAACTGGAGATATTAAATAAATTACAGTGTGTATGAGTTATCAATTTGAAGTATTACAGAAAACCAGATTTAGTTATTCAGGCAGAGAGGCAACCTGTCTGGTCTCATTCAACTCCTTTTAAAAGATTGCTAGCATCTGAGGGAAAAACTGCTTATGATCCTTGTCCAGTTAGACACCCAAGCTTGAAAAAAGTTCCTTAAAAGGTACTCAATTTTTTTGGTCTATTATGCTTTATAGCCCAGGGTCCAAGGATGTAGAAAACATAAATGATATGTCTAGGAAAGAATGCTTGGCTCTGTATTTATGTGTAAAATTGTGATACTGTCCATTAGCTCCTTTTATTTCACAAGCTCAAAAACAGATCAAGTATATACCTTTCGTTCATCTTTTATTGTAACTTGAGTTTCAAAATCCAGAGTGGACCACATGGAAGTATGGGAAACCTATCTGTAGGTTTTACTAATGGAAGGATGGGGGCATGTGGAATTAAATACCACTCAGTAGACTGGTAGCTGTATTATATCCCTAGGGATTATAATGTAAATTCAGACAATTTATAAACAATCCAATTTTAAGAACACAGTTCCCTTTTAATCCTATCTAAATAAAATAAATCTGGAATACCTACATATATTCAAACATGAAATAAAGAAATTTTTGAGAGATCAAACCCAGACTTTTGAGAAGTCTAGATAAGTTACAGATGTGATTTCTCTGAGGAAAACAGAAAGTTGCCAGAGATTTTACACCTGAGGTCTTAATAAGGAAGATACCAGACTATTTCACTAATTAGGGGTATTATTGTTCAAGAATATAAAAAAGAGGAGGCGGAGCAAGATGGCAGCCGAGTAACAGCTTCCTTGCGGCTGGGCACGGTGAGACTGGGGAGAGAGGACTTTAGGCATCTCTGGCAGCTGGGATCTACCCAGGAACTTCCCCTTGGGGACACAGGGAGACAGCGTGAGGCTTCTGGACACCCTGAGGAAGGCAAAAGCAGCAGAGACTGGGCAAGTGGTTGCGTCTGTTCTTTCGGTCTGATCCTGTTGGCGGCTGTGGGTGGGGTAACACTGGGACTGCAGGCTGGAAAGGTCTTGCCTGTGAGCTGTTTGGGTTTCTTTTGGATGATGGAGAAATTAAATACTTCAACAACATCCACATGCTGAAGAAATTTGCTATAACTAAGCCAGCTCTCCAGGACATTCTCAGACCTATCCTCCACAATGACCAGCACAAACCTCCACCACAAAAGTAACCACACCCAGAAACTGTTTATCAAATTTCATCTTCCACCATGATGAAAGGACTTAAAATGTCCACTGGACTTTCTAAAGATTTATCATT